>CAJUYG010003638.1:1585-17470 GCA_910591675.1 Galerucella calmariensis | reverse complement strand
TTGGAATAAACGAGATATTGAAATGTTAATTGAGGAAATCTCAAAACATGCTTGTTAGTACAATGTAAAACACTCCTCCTCTGTTTTAAAGTTAATATTCGCTTAGTGACATGAGCAGCCGTGCAAATTAATAAATATTTCACACAATAAATCTATTCCAAATATTGTTCCAAAACTTGGACTAAATATTGCACGAAAAATTGTCTAATCTAAAATGACCTTGAAGTAGACATCTTACATCTTCAAATAAAAAAAAAAACTGCTTGAAGTTGTCAAGACTGCACTATCGGTACTGTTTGTAGTGGCTGCTTAGAAGGGTATACTTGTCTAAAGAATTCAATTATAAAACATTCAAATATTTTTGTATCTCTCAATATTCCAAGATAATAACAAAACTTCAGCTACACCTAAGCTAACCTCAATGCAAAAAACAGCGCTGCACATAGAATTTGACAGTTGAAAGACGGAAATGAAAAGTATATGGAACTTGATTACCTAGAGGACTATCTTCTAGCAAAAGAAATAGTCACATACAAGCGGAGTACTTGGGCGATACGGTCATTCAGACCATACAAGGCTGGGAGGCCGTTGGCACAATTCTGGTGCATATCTTTCGGGCCTGTTTGGCACGTAGGTATGTCCCTGAACAGTGGAGGCAGGTGAAAGTAGTCTTCATACCCAAGCCGGGTCGTACCACATATACGGTGGCTAAATCCTTTAGACCCATTAGCCTAACATCCTTTGTGCTGAAAACACTGGAGAGGGTGGCTGATCGGTACATAAAGGAAAAGGTTGGGCTTAGGTATCCTTTGCACAACAATCAACATGCTTTTAGGTGTGGTAAGTCAACTGAAAGTGCCTTACACCAACTGGTAACCCAGGTGGAGAAGGCGCTGGAAAATGGCATGATAACCCTGGGAGCTTTCTTGGATATAGAAGGGGCGTTTGACAGCACCCCTGTAGGATCCATGTGTAGGGCTGCGGCAAATCATGGAATAGAGCCAATGATCACTCACTGGCTTGGGGCCATGTTGTGCAACCGTACAGTAGAGGCCACATGGAAAGACCATGTGGCAAAAGTAATCGTCGCTAGGGGATGTCCGCAAGGGGGAGTTCTTTCGCCCACATTGTGGAACCTAGTCATTGACGAGCTAATAACCCTTTTAAACGGTGAGGGCTTTCTAACGATTGGGTATGCCGATGATATCGTTGTCCTTGTTGTTGGAAGGCACATTACCGTTCTCAGGGACCTCATGCAAAGGGCTTTGAATAGGGTACATGGGTGGTGTAACAAACACGGACTTGCAGTTAATCCTGCCAAGGCTGAGATAGTTGCTTTCACCAAAAAAAGAGGTATAAGACCTGAGGGTCTAAATCTTGATGGAGTACCACTGCCGGTGGTTGAACAGGTGAAGTATCTAGGAGTGATCCTTGATAAATCACTGACATGGAAGGCTCATCTTGATAGTCGCCTGAGCAAGGTGACAAACACGTATTGGGCCTGTAGGAGAGCCATTGGTCCGAGGTGGGGACTGACCCCCAAAACGATCATATGGTTCTATAGAGTTATTATGCTGCCTATGCTCACATATGCGGCTCTGGTGTGGTGGCCGAGGGTAACCTTGGTCACGGCTAGATCGCAACTGGCACGCCTTCAAAGGGTGGTCAGTTTGGGTGCAACTGGCTGCATGAAGACTACACCAACTGCTGCGATGGAAGTGATCCTTGGTCTTCGGCCTCTTCACCATGTGATCGAGGCTGAGGCGGGGAGTGGTTCCCTGCGCATGAAGCGTCTGGGATACGTGCGAAGGGGGGAAGAGTGCAGACACGTCAAGAGGCTCCGGCTCCTGGAAGATATTCCAGTTCTGGCTCGAGCGTCTGACGAATGCTTGCGCAAGTACTACTTCGCAACCCCATACAGGGCTATGATCCGGGACAGAGAATCCTGGGATGAAGAGACGAATACACAGCCTCATGGGACTGTCTGGTTCACAGATGGCTCATGCTCTGGTGACAGAGCAGGGGCTGGAATTTACTCTAGGAACCCAAGGACACAAATCTGTATACCATTGGGTGATGGTGTATCTGCATATCAGGCCGAGATATACGCTATCTTGGAATGTGCGCAGATAAACCTAGACAGAGGTTATGTGGATCGACGCATAACCATATACACCGACAGTCAGGCAGCAATTAAAGCCCTGAGTGGATATACCATCAACTCGAGACTTGCTGACGAATGTCGAGAACGACTTGCTGATCTTGCAAGTCAGAACGCAGTGCGGCTAGAATGGATTCCGGCCCAATCTGGTTTTGAAGGCAACGAAATGGCGGATGCACTGGCTGCGGAAGGGGCGGCAGCTCCTTTCTGCGGCCCGGGCCCGACCCTCGGCCTAACAAAACAAGCGATACGCAAGGAGACGAGGAAGTGGCTGAGGAACCAACACCTCGCTCATTGGAATGCCCTGCAGGGTCCTAGACAATCCAAACTCCTACTGAAGGGATGGACTGATGGACACGCTGGGGCAGCTATTGAACTACCAAGGAGTAGGTTGAGGAAGATAGCAGGACTCCTAACAGGGCACTGCTGTATGAGGAAGCACCTCTACAATCAAGGAGTAGAGGAAAGTTCCCTATGTAGGGGTTGCGGCATGACTGATGAAACGTCAGCTCATGTTCTCTTAGAGTGTCCACACTGGCGGATCTTCGGAGTCACTGTCATGGCTCCTGAGGACACAAGCAGGCATCCACTGAAAAAGGTTGTGGCCTTTATTGAAGGGCTCGGCTTCATGGATGACTGGGTAGCAGGAATGGCACAATGGGCCCGCCAGTGGCCTCAGTGCCGGAACCGTGACTTTAGTTTGGCTAGGTCAAGGCTCGCCTGCACATTCTGTAGTAGTAGTAGTAGTAGTGATTACCTACCGGGATAAGGTAGAAATCTGCATTGGTCCCTTCCTACATGTGCACGCGGCCACTTCCAGCATGTGTACGCGTGGAAGTGGCCGTGTTAGGTACCACTAGACACAAATGAGCCAACCTGTTCAAATATGTTGTATTTCTAGTTCTGGACTAGGTGTAAATGAATGTTTGTTGTCCAGTAGATGTATTTAAGTTGTATTTTTGTAATAGAAATTATTTTTTTATTTTCAAATAAACCATTATTCTAGCAATTCTAGTCTATTTTCAATTTCTTTTCCCAATTCCTAAACAGTAGTGGCCACAGTACCATACTCTTGCATTCTTGCAGCTACAACTTTTCTGATAAAAATAACTTTTTTCAGCAACAGAATTGAATGCTATAGAGGTAAATATAGTAATTGCTGTTTAGCGAAATCAAATTCTATGAAAAAAAACTTATTTTGGTTTTGATTGATTTTTTTGGAAAAAGGTGGCCACCGCTCCAGACCCTTCCCTACCTCTAAATTTGACAATATTGAAATATGTTACTAAAAAAAGTTGATCAAAATTAAAAACTGCGATGAAACATTTAATTACCATTCATTTAAATTGAAACTTCGGATTATTCTATTTTTTAATAATATTTCGATTTTGAATGAACATTTAGGTATCTCTTGTGATTAGGAAGCACATGGAAGTCTTTCAGGTTTTCCATGTTTTTTAATAATAACTTTGCATTTAAAACGTGGAATAAGTGCATATTCATCTATTTTGCAAATAATAAAATAAAATAATTCAAACACTAAAAATTATAAAATTAACATCATATTAATGTTAAAAACAAATAAATTCAATTCTTACTCATACTAATGCTCTGATATATCCAATTTTTTTATATTGTCAAGTTTAAAGGTACTTTACTTTTGAGTAAATTTTTGACAAACCTCGTGTACTACTGGAAAATTTTATATTTGATGACTGTATTATAGGTTTTAGATAATGCAGAACTTTTTATGAAGAATAACTTTTTTTCCTAAAATTAATAATAGAAAAGTTTTTCATATGATTCCAATTTAGGGGGACATATTGTATAAACTAGAATGTTCAGAATGTAATGTAGAAAACGGCAAATTTCCTCATGGAATAATTAAATTCCCTTGAGAAAATAAATTATTCAAAGTGAAAAAATATCCTTCTTCAAATCACTTTTAACCGATTCAATATAATTATTTTTCTATTAGTGCCATGGGGGTCTATCCACTAACAATGAGAGCTCCTACGAGAGTACACACTTATAAAGTGTAAATAGACCCCCTGTATAAATACCTGTTTGCGCTGCTGCTCTGTATCAACTTGAAGCAAAACATTTTATGATCAAATTAAATTAAACACCTCAAAATTTCAATACAAGCAATTTGATGTTTATCCCGAACCATATTTTTTTATTCCAAAAATAACCGATACCATGTAAAAGTTGAACCCATCTGTGTTCTCTGATAGAAGCCAGCGTGACTAAAAACTTGCAGTTATGTGTTCTTCGTCTTGAAAAATCGCCGCCAATAAGACTTTTATCGGTCGACATACCACCACTACACTATTGGATCGAAAAAGTTCTTTGCTGCGATGCTTATACGGGATGTCTCGTCTAACTCGCAAATATTTATTATGTTGAATCTAATCTCAAGTTGAATTTTGTTATATATCCATACTATACTATTTTTTTATCATATTGATTGATAGAAATTTAAACGATTCTTCATGCAACTTTCGCTAGACTCTTCCTGTATAGTGAACCGCAGGTAGCGAGGACAATAGAACCTCAATATCATTACCATTAAAATATATTTTAAAGTGATAAATTCGCCTTGACAGTGCAGTGTAGTTGGGTAATAATAAGATCCTAGACTATTCAATTTAATTAATTAATTAGTAAGCTCTACATATAAGAGTGAATTGTAGCCTTAACCCTATAAGATACTCATTGATAATTATTTCGATATTCACCTGTCAGAAAGACAGAAGTTACACTTGATGTGTTGCCTACCTTAATATTTCGGCTGGACCGAATAGTGACCTATCTTGTATTTGACTTGATATATTTATATAAATATGAATGAGAAGAATGAATGATATTATAAATATTATCAGCCCTATGTGGATATTCTGGATATCTTTCTCTCATTCAAGATCAGTTTAACTGTGCAATGCCAAGAATCAAAAGGATCTACAAAACCATTTAAAACTATATAAAGCACTGCCCAACTAGCAAAATGGAATTCTAAGAGGACTGAATTGTTGTATAAAAGTCGAATAGCGTTGCTTTAAGGACTGTTTGCTTTTAGTAGGCCTTTTGTTGCGACAATTTTGTTTTTTAAAGAAAGTTGTTGTATTAAATGATTCTAGTGACTTTTACAATATATGCTATAACGCATTATACGATCATTTCTTTTAAAATGATATAATACCTTATAAGCAAGTTTATACAATATCAATATATCATTTTTTATAAGACTTTTATACCTATTGTATAAGAGTTCTATAATATACTAGATAACTAACTAACAGCTACAACATTATAAAATAGTTACTTAAGCTTGTCTTATTGAAGCTGTATAATGTTGTATAATGAATATTTTATAGCATTCAATTGCGTTGCTTTATAAAACACTTTTATACGTACACTTTGAATACTATAAGCCTATCTCCTTTATAAATGTCTTATAGGATAAAACTGTGTATGACAAAATAAATTTGTTCCAAAATCTGCGTTTTACAACTGAAGTGACTTTTGCATTGAAATATCTTATTTTGTTGGGTGACACATACAGTGAAAGTATATGAATTGAGTGAGAGAGAGTTCTTTGTTACCTTCCTCAATAGTCTCGACTATTTTAAACATTATTTTCACAAATTGATATGACCGACAAGACAATAACAATATCAAAATACACCACTTTGAGGTTAGGAAGCAAATGATTCTATAAAGGTTGTATAGTGCCGCTAGTCGCACACAACCACGTTGAACAACCGAATCATAACCGAATGTTACCATGATGCAGATATCTGTTCAGCCTTCTTAAACACTGAAGCATGGTTGTCACGTTGATCTAAAAGTTTTATAGGTGAAAGAGAATTTTAACCTTTTTATTTTATGTAAACCGCCATTCTAGCCACAGCTATAATAGTCAGTTTCACTATAATGAAAAGGAGATTTGACATTTCTCACATGGCGAATTTGCATTCAAAATGCAAATGTGTGCTTAAGTTTCAAGCTCAGCTTAAAAGTATACGGCAAATACGGCTGTTAATGAATCGCAACATTTCCACAAATAAGATACTTTTCTGACAACGAAAGTTTGAGAAAAATTGAAATACTGTCATCAAAAGTTTGTTTACAATGCGGCCCAAGTCGTTTTGATAAGTCTCCATTTCTACAAATGAAATGTAGGATGCACGTTCAAATTGAAATATAATTTGGTTCTGATATTCTTCACAAAAAAATGAAATGCTCTTATAAGAATATAAGAATTTCAGTATCCAATAAGATATATTATCCTGTAGCTGTTTATACAACCCTTATTGAATTTAAATTGCTTCTTGGGTGAAGAAAAACAATCTGAAAATTAATGTGAATAAAACAAAAATAAAGACGGGATGAACCACAGGATAGAAATGTTTATTGAACATATGGTTGTCTATGAGAATAATTTTTCTTTTTTGGGACACTCGGTATAATCTAACATCGGAAAAGTTCTAAAAAGTACCTTGTTACGTTCACTATAAATAAACCATACTCGTATAGATCTTAGACAAGCATGAGTGCTATTCTAGCAAATGTTTGCCCTTGACATTTACTGACCATCGCGGCTAAGACCAACGAGGCGCCTACTTGTCCGCTTCTAGATGTCTTCGTAAAGTCCACGGTGTTTGCAGGAAGACAGGACCGGAACCACGTGCGGTAATATATAAATAATGCTATTTATTATCTTCTTGTTTAATTAACATAAGCCTGCAATAAATTTCTTATAATTGTTATTGTAATTCTCAATGCAGTTCGTTCAACCGACAAATTTTTTTTTTATAATTTATATATGAATCAGTAAAAAGGAAATAGGCGTACATTATTTTCGAGAATCGGTAGCTTTTGTTTAGGCCTTATTGGAACTTTAGTTCTTTACGCCAGGTTATGTTTGAGCGACCAGGGGTCGCGACGCAAAAGATCTGACCGTTACGCGTTACGTTACGCTTCGTTATGTGCCTTGCTTGCGTGCTTGTGCCTCCTTAGTCTCCCTCTCGCTTTCGAAGCAGCGATTCATAATAATATGCTCCTGCCGGGATTCGAACCCGGGCTTCTACCACTGAACCACCGATGCTATATTTAAATTCTATGCAAAGCTGGTATTCGCAGTGCCGGTGATCTACTTGAATTTTTTCGAATCAATTTTTACTATTATTTCCATAATTTTTGTTGCGCGATTAAGGGGTCTAGCACATTTACTTTTCGAAATACAGGGTGTTGAAATTTTGAAAACTTGAATGTTTTAATTCGATAACTTTAAAATGGATGGATAAATTGATTTGACATTTGGCAGGTTGTTTTTAAATGTAAAAGGGCATATTTTGAAAGAAATTGTAGTTTGTGCAACTAGTGTGGATGTGATGGCCATATCGCACGAGGACGAAGTTCAAGTGCGATATGAACTATCCACACGAGTCGAGCAGCATATTTTTTCTACGACCCACTTAAGAAAAAATCTAGAAAATAAAAATTTCTATAAACTGTAATACTTATAACTTCAAATTAAACATTTTACAATTCAATTTTATGTTTCCACTAATTTTGTGGTAAACGTACAGTTCTTGAATGTCCAATTTGTATAATGCTACGGTTTTATATACGATGCTGTTAAAAGTATATGTAGTTCCTACCGTGTGTCCCGCGACACGTTCTACCTTTTATATTTATTTTTTTGTTAAAATTGCTCCTTAAAGAGTTAGAAACTTCATTTACATCAGTAACTTTACTCAATTTGCAATATTAATTGTTTATTTATGGTAAAAACTTTCATCTTTTTGTCAAATTCTCTCTTTATTTTCTATTTTTGTCAAATTTGTCACTTGAAAGTTCTAATTTGAGGAAAAATCAAGCAACATGTCACTTGTCATCTGTCATTTTTTAACAATGAACATTTTTCTATCAATATTTTTACTTACAAAGTGGGTTACTAATGTCACGCTAGTAATTTCACTCAATTTTCCATATTAATTCTTTCAATAATAAAGAATCTCCTGTCATCTGTCATTTCTTGTCAAATTCTTACGATCTAAAATTGTTTATGAAAAAGTCTAGTTATAAATACAGTGGATTTTAACATTTTAGAACTTCAGTTCTTTACGTTAGGTTGGAGCGCTGGGGGTCGCGACGCAAAAGATCTGATCGTTACGTTACGTTGTTACGTTATGTGCCTTGAGCGCGTGGCCTCTCGCGCTTTCTCCTCAGTCTCAGAGCTAGTCTTTTGGCGCAAAATGTTGATTATCAGCATACATTGTATTATTAATTACAGTTAATATGTACTTTGTGCCATTCAACTTAATGATAAGATTTTTATAATTAATACTACTGTATATTTTTGTTAAATGAAGTTTCATCCAGAGTAAAATAAATTCTTATATTAATATGTGTGTTTATTTATTGATTCAAAAAATTTGATTATTGCTTAAAAGGAACTAAAGTTCTTACCGTGTGTCCCGCGACACGTTCTACCTTTTTTTGAAGCATAATGGGTGTGTACTTCCACTACTATTACTGTTTTGACAGATTTTGGTATGTTCTTATTGGCAATTGATCCTCAATGTTTTCCAAACCTCTGCTATTCCCTAAGTTTCGGTTGCATTCCATTATAATATTCAATCAGATTTAGCGATAGATAGATATATAGATAAATTTTATTGCATTAAAAAGAATTTAAAATTGTTATTACAAGAAGTTCGGTTTTCACATACCAAAGTGCGAAAACTAAACGACAACAATAATAAAGTAGGAAAAAGCTAATTAAAACATACTTAATTTAACAAGAAAAAAAAGTTCAAACACAGTATATATTTCATTCTTCTAGTACAAAGGCACTCAGCTTCAAAATATTGAGAAGATAATTCACATCTTTAGTTAATTTAAAGAAGTCAGTGGTGTTAAACATACAGTGTGGAAACCACTTATGGAATAAATTTTTTTATGTCATTATCTTAAAGAATTATAAAAAATGCCGGGACACGTCAACTTTTGAATTGAGTTGTGCATTATGTAAACATAAATGTAAATGTACAGGGTGATTCACGCAAGTATGCCATAGTCGGTGTTGTTTTTTTAATGAAAAACCCTGTATATTTGCGTATTTTTGAAATCCTCTTAATGAACCGATTCCAACAAACTAAATAATGTAGGGTCAATTATGAATTAAACAGGGTGAATTTTAAAATTAATAATTTATTACACTTGAAATATTGGTACTTTTTCAAATTAGCTAAATATGGATTTATCAAAAATCTAAACTAACTAATTATTAGACATATTTGTATATTAAACAAAGCCTGCAATGCCCATGAATTTTATCATAAATACCTAAAAATTTCCTAAAACCGCCAATAATTAGACAAAATCGGTAAATAATGTGGATTGTTTTCTATTCTGTCAGTTGTTGATGTGTTGACAGTTTATACTGAAAAAGTAAAATCTTTGTCAAACACTCTTGTCGACGTAACAATGGAATATTTAACTGAGACTCACCAAATTGATATTTTAATGATGATCGGGTACGGGGATAACTGCAGAAGTCAAGTTGAAGTGGCAAACTTATTTAATCACAGGTATCCCAAATTGCCTAATATTCTCGTCGCAAGACACCCACCACATTTCCCTCAACTGCCATCCCCTGAATTCAAAATCATCGCACTTCCAATGTCAGCTGAAGAGATTAGGAAAGCCTATAGCAACCAGAGGGATAGATCTTTCAGTCATTCCAAATATTCATTCGTATGTGCGTTGCTTATATTGACATTAATATAGCACCCCCTTTATCTATGAAAGCACGTTGTTCACATTCAAAAGTGAATTTATAGCGAAAAACTCAAAAAAATATGAATTTTTATACTTTCCGTATAAACTCATATCCGAATAGATAGTAAACCTGTCCACATCCGCTATAAACGATTTACTGTGAAAAAGTCTAAAGTTCATTAAAAATTAATTTAATCTGTAGTAGCCAGCACACGACTTAAATCATCCCATCTTTCACGTCACGCATCAACATGTGGCGGAAAAGTTCATTAAAGAACAGAAGAAATGAGGATTCGACTCGACGGCAAGGCCGTATACATTGGCGCACATCATACGGTAGAATCGATTATTTAATGGCGGTTACGTCAATTAATGAAATTTAATTCGATTACGGTTTTGTATAGTTTCTATTGAAGATTTGCTGCTGAATTTTGGACATACGGTACAAATGGGTTGGATCGTATTAGACGCTTTGGTCTTGAATAACTGATGTCAATAATCCATTTCATTCAACACAGTGAATAATAAATTAAAAAATATGGAGATTAAAATATATATGTGGGTGGAGGTGTTTCCAACTTGACCCATGCTACAAGAGACGTGGAAATTATAATGATACGAAAAGAGTGGAAATGAATAAATGAAAACATTACATAATTAAATTAAACATAATTCATATCTTCGGAAAAACTGAAAATATTAGTTACAATCGTCACTGTCTATTGAGAGTAAGGTTAGGTTCTATGTGAGTGGGGCTTTCTCACCACCTCCACTGCGACCCCGTTTGATCTATTGTGGCTCACCCCTAGGAATTACAATTCTCTTCACAAGCCTGTGCGTCTGACGAAGTCTGTGGTTGTATTTGGTGATACTTTTTTGAAGTCGTTCGGCTCTAAGGTGCTAAAACGGAATTTGCTATACCTTACCCTGCCCAAAGCTGGGCATGAGCATAGTATGTGTTCCGCAGTTTTGTCATCCAAATTACAGAGCCGACAGTCCCAGGTCTGAACCAGACTTATCTTCTTTAGATGATTATTTCACTCAATACAAAATACGCGCCTTCGATTGGTTTAAATATGAGGATTGGTATCTGAAAACACCATGTTTTCGATTTTGTATTTCGGCACCTGATTGGATACATGAAATTTTCCTATCTGTGTGTTTCGCGTTGTCATTAGTTGTTTTATTCGATATTAAAAATCTAGTGACTGACAGAAAATATCAAATTATTAAAGAAACGTCAGAATCATTGTAACAAGAAATAATCTTGACAAATACAACTCGTGTAATTAATGATTATCGAAAATTTCTTCTCTTTTTCGAAACAAATTGTTGTTTTAGGAAACCACACTCGCGCTTACGCGCTCGTGCTGTTTCCAAACAACAATTTGTTTCTCAAAATCGAAAAAATTTGTATTTCGATAATCATTAACACACTTGTTGTATTATTATCGATAATTCAGTCGAGAATGTCCTGTAAGTAGTCCCGACAGAATGCGTAGGTGTGTCCGACTCCATTCCAGGATCTGATTATCTTTTGTACTCGAAGGGTGATATATGAACGCCTACTAGTGAGATCCCCGGTATGTCTGCCCAGTACGTGTAGGTTTTCCTCTCTGCCCAGGTAGCTATGGCTGATCTAGCAGTGCTTTCCGCAATGCTAAAAAATGGTTCAGGTCCGATAAATAGAGTCTCTGATCCCTTTTTTTGCCAGAGTGTCGGCCTTCTCGTTGCCCTCCACTCCACGATGACCCGCACCCAGGTCAAAATGACCTGATGTTTTCCTTGCCTAGTATTTGAAGGGATTGTAGACAGTTATATATCATCTTAAATTTTACCTTGTTCGATCTCAGTGCTTTAAAAGCTGTCTCACAGGATGTGTATGTTCTCTTTGCAACAGGTTGATTCATCAGCTCTCTTGCAGTCAGTTCAATGGCGTATATTTCAGCCTGAAAGACGATAGCGTACCTGCCCAGGTTGTCTGTGATTTCAACTCTGGGTTTCCCGCTGAAGTCTCAGGCTAGGGAAGATTTGTGGTGAGTCCTCAATTATGACCCGCAAGAGTGTATCGTGACTATTCATATTTCACCATACAACTTCATTCCTATTAGATCATTTAGTGAGCTATATTTTAGTTTTGAGGGCGGGAGAGAGACCATGTCTGCTGTTTCATCATCTTCCAAACAAAGACGACAACATATGTATAAATGCCTTCGTATAAAACATTCCAGGTAAATAACGCCAGTCGAGGTGTGTAATTTTCGGTCTGCAGAACTTAATAAGATACCAATTGCAGATTCTGTTGAAACCACCTATGGCATTTTTTCTCTTAAGGAAGTCTGCCTTTCCATTGCCAGCCATATGAGAGTGGCAAGAAATCCAGACTAGAGCAGTTTCTTGATTTTTCATGTTTGAGTTTTATATCTTCCAATTTCTACAGGTATAAATTGATGACGTGAATTTCCTCCTTAAATACAGTTGATATGTCTTAGGTTTGTGACCGTATCCATCTGCGGGTGTTTTTGAGCCACCTGTGTACCAACAGCTATCTGTTCTTTTCGATAGATCTGCGCAGTCATCTCTATTCGGAATTAGAATGGTATCAGCTTTAGTTTGTAGTTAGTAAAGGTATGTTATTTAAGAGTATAACATAATTTTACCTACTCTGTATCTGTAGAGTAGGGAGGGTGAGTACCATCGTACCATGGCCATTAACGCAACCTCCTTGACATACGGGTCAGACCAGTAATTAGTTCCATTGCTTCGGTTGGTGTTGTTCTCATGGCTCCTGTGATGTTTAAACAAGCCATTTGCTGTATTTGATATAATTTTTGGATGACCGTTGCTTGTAGAACCTTCGGTCCTCATGCAATTCTCCATACGTTAACATGGATCTTATTATTGCAGTGTAGATCCAGGTGACCACACGGGGTGACAGACCCCATGTGCGTCCCACTGTCCTCCGACACTGCTCATAAGCCACATATGCTCTTTTTGCTCTGCTGTGTAGATGAGAGTTCCATGTTAGTTTCCTGTCGAGGGTAATACCAAGGTATTTCTCCTCTTCCGAAAAGTTTAGTTTGCTTTTGAAGATTTCTGGAGGTTTCAAACCCGATAAACTTCTTTTCCTGGTGAAAAGGACCATCTCAGTCTTTCTGGGATTGATCGACAGTGAGTGTTCCTTACACCATGTTTCAATTAATTTAAGCCCATCCTGCGCTCTATCGCACATTGTGTTCATAAATTTGCCAGACTGCAAGATAACTATGTCATCTGCGCATGCAATTGTGTAGAATCCATTGTTGTTGAGGTGATTAATCAGGGTGTCTAGGACTATGTTCCACAAAAGGGGTGATAAGACTCCTCCTTGTGGACATCCCCTCATGACCAGTCCTCTTACTGTGATGTCTTCTACATTGATACTTATTGCTCTACTAGAGAGCATCTTGAGTATCCATTTTCCTACTATAAGAGGTACATTCCTGGAGTAAAGTTGCTGCGTAATTGTTGGAAAGGTTGTTTTATCAAACGCTCCTTCGATATCTATGAATATACCCAGGGTGGATTCTTTGTTGTCCAATGATATTTCGATTCTGCCAACCACTTGGTGAAGGGCCGAATGAGTGGACCTTCCCGGAGTATATGCATGCTGATTTGGATGTACCGCTCGCATAACCTCTCCATTGTTTTTAAAAAGAATGATGTGGGACTAATTGGTCGGAATGCTTTTGGTGAGGTGTAGTCCATCCTACCTGGTTTGGGTATAAATACCACTCGTACTTCTCTCCACTTCTTTACCTACTCATAATACCTTTGGTTATTGAAATTGTTGGAATATGAGTTGGAAAGAGTTGAAAAATCTAAAATGAGTGACAGTGATGATTTGAGTACCTACCATTTTTTTGGTTAAAATACCTGAAGACGAAAACTAAAGTATGTAGACTTTTCGTAATTTCCGTTCATTTCTATAAAACCTGCAAGCGATCCGCAGATAAAACAATGTTTTCTCGACTATCAAAGCAGATCACAAAATTAACACATGTCACTATTTAAGTCGAACCCTCAATGAAAAAGAAACCAATGATATGGTTTCCAACAATCCCTGCCCAAACATTAACCTTTTGGGGGTATTGTAATAAGCTTTGAGTATTATTAATTGTTGCAATAAACTTGAAAACGATAACATTTTTAAATTAAGAATAAGAGACCTTTCAAACAATATATCACATTTCCCCATTTAAAAAATGTGGGTTGTACCTGTCAACTTATAATTTTAATTTGACGCGTTTCAGGATTTTTTACAAATATGAACAGTTTGGGTTTTACACACTGTATAATTAGTTGAAGCATAATAAATGAATACCAAATTAACAAACTCATACTGAATTCTAATTCGAATCCACTGTCAGATGTATTTCATTTCTACCAACTTAAATCTTTAGTAATTACTGAAATCCAACAGATAACCTTCACACCACATCACATTAAAATTTGAAACGTTACAATTTTTCACATCCTTCGCATGGGAGGGTACTCATGAAAAATGATTTTTAAAACCTCGAGGCTGATAATTGTGGAACGCTTCGATGTTAATATAATTTTACACATTTTGCACCGATCGAAGAAATGGTCTATAATATCCAACCATTTCTAATGATAGTATAATAGAATGGAAGGCAAAGGTCAAAATGTCAATTAAACTAGTTAACGTGAATGTGATCTAGTTTAATTTGAAAATGTCGAGATCATGTCGCAGAAATATCAACTGAGATATTTGAATATTTCCTAATTCTCGGAAAGTGACAGGTAGCCTACCCACATTTGATAATCGCACAATACTTTCAATCTCGATAAGTAGGAAAATATAATGATTTTATTACGTAAGAATTTCTTTAATACAAAAATCGTTACCACTTGCTGCTACACGGGAGCTACTTAACTTATTGCTAAGCATTGTAAAATTATATCACAACGTTAGAATACCCACCTAAAGTATTATTCACTAATTGAATAGCTGAGACTTTTACTTGGTGTAGAATGTACACTGTAGATCCATACTAAATGATGAAATGAAACAATTCAATTTGTTAAACTCTACATTCTATTCGAACCTATGTTCATTTCACTAACTTGTGAATACATGTAGTAAAAGTACCAGCTACTTGGGAATCTTAGATTTAGTACTATATTTTGAAAATGTGAATTACTTCAATTGAAAATTCACCTTCAAAAATTGATTTATTATGGTTGACGTAAGAGATATTGTGTGAACTTGAAGTTGTCGGAATTTTTGTTTGACTCTAATACAAAGACACCGTCATAGTCCAGGCAATATGACAATTTAAAACGCTTGGGTCATTTAATATTATGATTTCAACTAACAATCTTTGAAATGTATCTAATAATTTTAATTTATTAAATAAATCTATCAACTGTCTAACGATTATTCAATTTTATAACCCAAAATTATGGAGCGCTATTCTACTTTTCAAGATACTTAGCGTTAATGTATAGAATAAAGTAAATTTTTCGAAAAATCTTCTCCTAAACGACGATTCCAGCTTTCTTTTGATGTATTTATGGTTTCTTTCAATCTAAAATATATTTGTTCTTTTCTCTGCTCTATTTATAACTCGAATATAAAAAGTTGCTTCAATTGATATTAACCTATTTTTATATTTAAAAAAATCTTGAACATAATACCAGACGATTAACACTACCTCATATATCGTTTTATTGAGAAGAAATAGAAATATAAATTTCTAATATTTTATTATTTTTCACATCTATGTTGACTCTTTAGTCGGTGGTCTGACATCAAGAAAAGTATAGTGTTTTTCTGAGTAAATTTATACGTATACATTAGCAGTTATATTTTTGGATAAACATTTTCTTACATTCAATTGACGTGCTTGGCAACTATGGCCACTTGC
>CAJUYG010003637.1:1256-20318 GCA_910591675.1 Galerucella calmariensis | reverse complement strand
ATGTACAGGGTTATTCATTATAAATTACCCACCCCCTGTCATCGTTACCTACTATTGATTTTAGAAAAAAAAATTTCCCATAAAAGTTGTTTGGTTGCATCTGAATTTTCTTAATATTTCATCAAAAGTTCAGTAGCGTACAAATTTAAGGGGATACAAAAAATAATAGATTTTTTTTCAAATGGGACACCCTGTATTTTTTTACATTTTTGGAATGGACTTTTTTTCTGATTTCTAAAAAATATATGTAACCCTTATCTTGTACCGTTTTTGAGTTAAAATGTTGAAAATCTTCGTTTTAATAATTACTGTGAATATGAAAAAGATAAATTTATCAGTGAGCTATGAAAATGACAACTAATACTTATTTGGTGATTGACATTTTTCTGACGAAGTGATTAAAATGGTTCACAGTAAGGTGAAAGATATTATTAATAATAATAATAATAATAATAATAATATACAAGTGATTAAAGAAAGGATGCAACTTGAAACTAACAAACTAAATAAAAATATTAAAGTCATCTACAATGTTTTTATAATTATATAAGCAGGTGTTATCAATTATGCATTAACAAAAATTAGTGGACATTTCAAATATATTTTATGGGTTGTTATTTATAAATTTTCTTAAATAAATCTTTGTTTTCTGTTTTGTCTATATATATTTTGACTTTTTCTTTCTTACTGTAAGACATTTTAATTACTTTATTAGAAAAATGTCAATTATCAAATAAGTATTAGCAAAGTATACAGAATAAAAATATAAGATGTTTCACTCGTTCGAATTTATCGCGTAAGGCACCGATGCCGCTGGTGACTGTCTGGTGACTTGGATGGTACAGTACGTCGCAACGTCCTTACTTGCCATTTTATTTGGCATATAGTACGGGACGTCGCCCGTCGAGCACTGTTATTTTAGAACGGTGTTCATTGGTTGTTCATGTTTTATATTCATGTTGTATAGATTTTTAAATTTATTAATTAATTGTTGAAATGAGCAAAAAGTCATATTAATATTTTTCTCTTTAATAGCAAAGCTTAAACACTAAATATTTTGTAATATTTGCTAATACAAAATTACGGATTTATTTTTATAATAAGGATATTATATAAACAAGTACATTACACAAGAAAACACAAAAATTCAATTCTATAGCTTACCAAAGAATTGGTCAGTTCCTTTTGAACGAATTTACTGAATTTTCTTTTCATCCTCCATGTAATCAATTTCCGTTCAAATATTATGCCAGTCTCTATACCAGAGTCTGTATATATTTTACTCTCAAATGTATATTGAAAGATTTGAAAAACAATAGATTAAATTTAACACATAAACCAAACTCCAAACTTAGTAAGTTATAAATTATAAAAAATTTTAATAAAGGTATCCTGCAGCTGCTTCTCTTTTCACTGTTTTAACCTTGTCAATCCAAAAAATACGCGTTATTTAAAGATAAAAATTTAAGACTTAGTGGCCCTATTATTCTGGTGGCTAATGAGTACCTATGTTTAATTGAATTTGTGATAAATATCTGCTAGATTATCAATAAGTATCACAAAATTACTAAGATGCTGGATAAAAACTGTGACTTGATTCATTTTAAAAATTCAATACTCACCTTTTCAAAATCATATCCCGAACATTTTTCGAAATAATTAACATTTAAAAATAAACCTTTGTGATAAAGAATCCTATTAATTTAAATATATATTTCTCTATTTACCCCTGTATAGCTTGAAAGCTTATAGCTTTTCGAACTTCTCTGGTATCTAAAGGTCTCGTTATTGACAACAAAAGCGAGTCGTAAACATAATTTATGAGAGCGGCGTCCGTTTGGGACAGCAACTTGAATCAAACCGCCCTGGAGTGAAACATCTTATATTTTTATTCTGTAATCTTTGGTATTAGTTGTCATTTTCGTAGCTCACTTTTGATAAATTATCTTTTTCATATTTACAGTAATTACTAAAACTAAGATTTTCAACATTTAATAACTCAAAAACGGTACAAGGTAGAGATAACATATATATTTTTAAAATCAGAAAAATAAAACCATTCCAAAAATGTGAAAATATACAGGGTGCCCCATTTAAAAAAACTATTATTTTTTGTATCCCCTTAAATTTGTACCCTACTGAACTTTTGATAGAATATTAAGGAAATTCAGCTGTAACTAAACAACTTTAATAAAAGGCATTTTTTTCTAAAAGTAATAATAACGATGATAGGGGGTGGGTAATTTATAATGAATAACCCTGTAACAATCTATAAAAGTAGAGATTAGAAGCATTGGCTAGGAGAAGTGTATAGTTCTTTTAACGATCTAAGAAACTAACTCAACTAAAATTCTCATAGAGTTTTGAGGTAATAATTTATTATTCACTAAAAAAAATACGACCCTAATACTTTTATGGAAGGTCAGCTCAGTAAAGGTACTTTATAAAAATACAATAGGACTACAAGACATGTAAGTTAATCTAACTTAACTGCCATATCACATATATTTCTAAGCGCCTATTTTAACCCTCAAGTACACGCGCCCAACTAAGTTACATGACTACACGCGTGGGCGGACTATGTCCATTTAACTATTATAAATATTTTTATTGTAATTAATAAAGCGAAAAATCAAATAATCCAACAAAATTAATTTTAAAGACTTTTATTTTGATTATTTAGCTCACAAAAAAAAATATTTATTCGTCATCTGTATTAATGTAGCAATTAACACATGTCACGTCAGGAGTGTTTTTTACAAATAACATTTTTGCAGGAGCTACATTTTCTCGTGGTTACGAGTGTTTCTTGCTACAGAGTATATAGCCTACATTTGATCTGCCGTATCAACACCACCTTTGGTATGATTGTAGTCAAGAATTACATCAGGTTTGTGTGTCTCCACGTCAATGGCATCGTCATCGTGCATAGATGTCAAGAGTAAAACAGTTTTATTTACTTTTGGAACATATGATACAAGCATTATATTTATTGAACTGGTACCCAAATAATGTAGAACCTACTCCTTTGTGTCAGTGTGTCAAAAAATTCAACGGTATTTCTTTCTTATTTTTGCGAAGGGTACCAACGCATGTTATTTCATAATCCACCACCAGTTTGTTCTGTTTCACTTTCGTGGTTATCGAGGTTTACTTTTCCATCTTCTCCACCAGACCAGTCACAGTCAATATCAAGATTGTTGTAAATGGTTTTTCCTCGTTCATTTGCTTCCCTTTCTTCATCAGATAACTCGTGAAGAACTCGCTCATAAGATTTTTCTCTGATAAATTTAGTCCTGCAATAAGCATTCTATTTTCATAACCTGTTTTTTAACATTTTATTTTAAAACGAATCGATGATTACGTCTCTTATGGACAACAAAAACATTCTGCTTATAAAATTTCAGTGAAAAAAAATACTTACATGACTACACGCTTTGGTGGAATAGCACCGCCACTAAAATCCACTTACAATTTAACTGTAAATTACTCAAACAATAACTAACGACTCAGTGAGTGAGGCACAATAGTGTTTTCTGGAAGGGTCTAGGTGGGAGGTACTGAACGGTACAAACGTCAAAGACTGGAATTCAATACGTAAGATTGGTGGACAAAATCCGCCAGCGCGTGTACTTAAGGGTTAATAGATTTTTTTGGCAGGAATATCGGAAAAATCTTGCTGTTGGGATGAAATTTTTTTCTCGGTGTAAATATTATTTCTAGTCATGAGCTTTTGGGAAACCTTTATTTTTGAATGCAATAAACACAATAAAATGGTCTGACGATTTCTGATAGTTTCTGAATGTTATACGAACAAACCCTTATATAATAATGTCCGTGAATCGACACCCATTATAGTGTGTATCCATATAAACCGAATTTATATCTTTGTTTTGTGGATCGAGCGAAACAGTATTGAAAAAAGTTTGTTTTATGGAATGTTGGGATACTTCTTTTAGGACACGTTTACCTGAAAAATGAGCTACATTGAACGATATTTATGGGCTTCATAACCCGGTAAATATCCACGTTATTAGTGTACGGAAAAGACCATAAAGAAAAAAGTCCGCTCGACAGAAAAAAAAAACGTCACATCAGAAATAAATTGTCGATTTCATTGTACCAACGTGCCGTCATTAGGGGTAAAATTTAACGGTCAACAAGAAGGGTTTTTTTACACCATTCAATGCCATTTCCCAGCTAACTACCTCACTTTATCTATACCGGAATCTTAGGGGCGGCATTTTTACTGTCAGAATGTGATAAAATATTATATATTTACAATTGACCAGGCACTAGTTGCAATAGATATTAGAGTTAAGCAGTAAGCACCATAGATATCAGAATTATGATGAACCATGAAGTTAGACAAAAAATGGAAGGACATGATGTCGTAAAGTTCATAAAAAAAATAAAATGGTACCTACTAACACGTACCTACTCAGAAGAGATCCGGCAACAATAATAAGAAGAATAAGTAATTAGTTATCACAAGCAGGAAGGCCGAAGACAAGATGGAGAGATCAAGTTAAAGAGGATATGTGAAAATTTAATGTAAAAGATTGGACAACAGATATACAGGACGGAAAAAATGGACCAAGATAACAGAAAAAGCTAAAAGACATGACAATCTATAAAAAAATAGATAAAACGGCAGAGTGACTATTCGCAACCAAGACAGTTTTCTCATTTTTCGGTAGTCTATGACTGCCTATTACTTTTATTATTGAAAAATTACGTGTACGTTATACATGTGATCATCCCCAGCACCAAAAAAATATCTTGTAGGTTAATTAGTAGGAGGGTAAAGGAAAATGGTCACATGTCGAAAACTGCGAAGTTATATAAATGGTTTGTAAAAAATTGAGCAAAAATTGTACTTAAAAAATGTCAAATATCCCAATATTTGTTTACCTACGACCCCCCTCTGTGATCAGTCAATAACACACAGTCGGTATCAATGTAATGATGTCTATTACGCACTGTAAAAAAGACGCACAGCTGTAAAGTAAATCGCACGGCTTCCCTAGCAACATCTTAGCAACTGTCAATAGACATCGCCATTTTATTCAAAATTTACTATTTGAAAACATTCGATATGGCCACGTTTTACTATTAAAAGCCCAAAGGGCTATGTATATGTATTAATTATAATTGAAAAATGGCATTTTGAATATCAACAATACATTAATAATGATTAAACGTTAGTTCTTTAATGAGCTTCTTTCATTGGTAATAGAGTAGGTAATAGAGATGGAGATGAAAGTTTACGAAGCACCTCTAATAATGTAACTGTTGTTTCTTATGCTTCAACAAGCAAAGGAAGCGATTTATGATTTGTGTTTAATAACTGTACTGTTACTATAAACAATTATTATAATAACTAATATTATGGAATTAAATGTTATACAATAAAAGTATTAATAATAAGATTATAAATACAAGTAGGTACGAGTAGGTCGTAGGTAAAGTATAGTACGGAACTCGTGTTGTAACGCATTTTACGCACTCACGTAACTTTTCCATTAGTGCGTAAAATGCTTCTTACCACACACGTTACGTAATATACTATTAATGGACCAACGTTTGCCTTTTTATTTGTAAACCAAAAATCCAAAATCATTTTTGAGATATTAACATGTATTTAAAAATTATTAAGTATCTAATTCCTTTCTTATTGTTATTTATGCTAATATTTCAGTCCTAACGACCTTTCCATCTTCAAATGTTTGTATACGAAGGAAGATTGTAAACTCAAGAGTTCGCAATGCACTCAATACCCTCTCTACAGTAATGATTATTCGTGTACACAAACGATGATGTAACAAAAAGGCTCGCTAAAGCTAGGAAGTTCAAGGACGACACTTATTATAAGTTGTATGTATATTTGTTTGAATGGGGTGTTAAACCGGTATACGTATTTTGGTATTTTATTAAAGTACTTAGCAACATTTTTTAAACTGAATATGTATTTTAGGAGAAAACTGGAAATTAAGAATTACCGAATGTTTGCAACTTTCACTACAGATACGTCACATACCTAAAGATGAATTTAGCCTCTTTCTGATTCGATATTTCATGATATTTCAGTTATAAAATGGGCATTCGAATTTGAAGTTTGAAGAACTGTCAAAGTCTAAAAGTCTATATGATATAAATCTTGTTTTGTGACAAATACTGCACGAACAAAACAGTTACAACGCCTTGTAAAAATTGAGGTTTGAGGCTGCTAGAAGAAATTATAAACTGACTACAATAAACTACTTTTGACGTGAAAAACATTTTTATGTTAATAGTTAAATTATTTATTTCAATAGAAGGTTCAATAAAACAGATTGAACACAACTGATCTTGATACAAAAAATCAAAAAGATATATTATTTAAAATATTGTCCTTGAAGTTTGAGTATGGAATAATTAAAATCACGTACTGCATACGCACGATTTTCTTTTTGAAACTTTTCCTAACCCCCATTTTTGAACAAAAGCGGCTCAAAAAATCTAAAAGTATTTATGCTGTTTGTGTTTACCCTCATTTCTGCTTTCGCTATTTCTTAATCGTTTAGAATCCGAATGAGAAAATAACACCTGGAAGAAATAAAGAGGGACATTTAACGTTGAAAAACATTTGGTTAGTATGAGATGAGCCGTTTAGTACAAGGGGAATTTTCAATTTAATAATAATACGTATATAATTGTCAGGGTATATATACGTGAATTTTGAATTTACTGTTTGAACCCTTTTACTTTGTGGAATCTACTCATATTCATGCTATAAATAAAACCAACTGTTCCTAATTAATTCCAATATTTAATGAAAAATTATGCAAAATATTAAAAAGATATTGATAATTATTATTTGGATATTAGCATATCATTGTAATTATGACAGAAGTTACATTAATTGTTGTGATGCCTACCTGATGTTCAGGATTCGGGCTATTTTGGCAATTTTGTGCTCTGGGAGAGGTATTTCCCGAGTTGACTCCTAGCACTTTTGTTGTTGTTGGTTACTCAGGTATTTTTAATTCCTTTTCAGATGTTATATCGAGAGACAACCACCTTTGTTTTTATTTAGGTTAATTTAGAAATCATCAGTTAATTTATCTTTTTTATATTTTTATTTTATCATACCTTGTTCATTTTAGTGAATTGTTTCATTAAACTTTGCTCGGACTTGTATTTTATACCTACCTCAAATATAGAATACATTAATTTTTAATTGGAAATAATGTATGGAAAGTATGGAACTCTATGTTTGTTTGAAGCAGCAATGAATAAATGATTCAACTCTGCCTTCTATCCTTCAATTATTTATTATTATTTTGCTGGTAAAAAATTATGCAAATACCTTTAGACACATGAATGTTGATAAACTAGAAAAAAATGATACTTACTGTGGATGCCATGCTGGTAAACAGGGAAATGGAGTAGCTGATGAGTTAGCCAGGAAGGCAGCGATCACTCCATTCGAAGGACCAGAACCATTTTGCGAGAGGCATTCAAGACGGAACTGAAAAAAGGAGTAACAGATAAACCATAAATGTCTAAGCAACCCAATTAACACACATGAGCCACTACATATTGGTGTAATAATAGGTAACAAATAAATCAAAAAAGCTGTCAACTCAGTACCTTTCCAGTTTTTAAGACATTTAAGAGCCGTTACTCTGAACAAAGTTTTCAGTTCCTACTACTCCATAGTGGTGAAAAGTAAAGATGGTATAGTACCCGTAACTTTATAGTAACACCACATCATAGTTGCGGCTACTTTTTGGGGACCAACAATATCATCCAAACGCCACGTAACTTATAGTTTTTGCTGCTTTGTAGTAACTTGTGGCTAGTCCCAGTTACGAAAAATATCAACTCATTTGCTACTTTAAATTTGGATGTTTCTATTCCAAATAACCAGTAACCGTGTGGTAAGAGCCACTTGCTGAGAATTCTTTCGAGTGGTAGAAGTACATACAGAAGCAAATCAAGAACGCATGAACCGCTCTGGTAATTTCAAATACCGTTAAAGTTCACTAAAAATACAAAGACACAAAAAAAATATGAAAATATCGCTGGTGAGGACATCTTCATAGAATAAACAGTAAGAGGCCCATCAAACAGAGGTAGGAATTCATGGTACAAGGAGATAGGAGAAGAGGAAGACCGGAGCAAACATGGGATTGTGTAAAATCAGAAATAATGACGGAACGAGGAAAAAATTTGGCGGCAAAAACAAAAAAAATGTCAAAATTTTCCAACATTATTAGTGAAAATTCCCACCTTGAACAAAGTTTTCGTTAATAATTCACGTTCTAGGAAGATTAAACGTAAGAAATTCCTTCAAATCACTTGCCCTCATTGTCATGTTTAATTGTATTTCTTTTTTTTTTTTTATTTTAATATCAAACTGCATCAACCACTAAGGGTTATTAGCAGTGGGACAATACAAGAAACAAGGTTTTAGTTAGCAATAAAATACAATACAATACATACAGTTATGTGGTAGGTACCTTAAATTCTAGAGCAAAGATTAGTTTGGTTAAGGAACCCTAATACGTTTTCTATGTTGTGATTTTCGTTTAGTATGTTCTCTAACGAACCCTTAATACCGTGAAGTTCTCTTTGTAATTTAAATTTAGGACACTGCACTAATATATGTGATACACTTATTTGCACATTACACATGTCACATATGGGTGGAATGTCTTTTGAGAGTAAATGCTGGTGGGTGAGTCGTGTGTGACCTATTCTAAGCCGTGTGAGAATCGTCTCTGCTCTTCTAGTTCTCGGCAGGTTAGTCCATGGTAAAGTGTAGTGTTGTATTTCTGTTTGGGGAGTGAGGTATTTGGATATTTTAGAAATAGTTCAGCTATATTTTCTGAAGAGTTCTTTTAGTTCCTATCAATACTCCAGATGCTATAATCCGTTTAGAGACTGGAATAGTCAAGTTTTCATTTAATCTTTTTAAAATGTCTCTAAACTGGATACACAAAATACTTACAATGGATAATCATCGCTATCCTAAGCTCAGTTTTAAACAACAACTGCGTTTGGTCAAATCTACAGATATGAAGTATAACTGGGTAGTTCAGTTGAAAAAATTCTTTCTTTTTATTGACTGTGAGCATGTATGGAACAATTTGAATCATCCTTCTTTTATATCGCAAAGGAAATATTTGTTTTCCAAATTTTATACATATTTACATGAATCAGATGTCAGTGTTGCGTCTCGATATTCTTTCATGTATTTGTACTCTTCATTTTCTACCACCCGTGAACCAAGCACGTGCCTGGCTTTAAAATTACACATCCAGGTTACCCGCACTCTTGCTCAATTGCATATGTCTAACCATTTTAAAATTAAATGCACATTAAATGGTATTGGATACATTATTGACCCTGAATTGAATTGTACTGTTTGTAATATTCACTTACTGTTTGATTGTCCGATTTATACAACAATGAGACGGAATATCCCTTACCTTGAAAATGTGAACTCACTACAATTTTTGAGGCTAGGAAAATAGCGGAATACATTTGGAATAAATTGAAATTACGCCAATTTGTTTTAAATGAATAATGTTCTGTATGTAGTTGTTAAGATTCGCTTAACCTTTCCCATTTTAAAAATACTTTTTTTATAGAATTATATTGTACCTTGCTGTAACATTTGTTTCAGAAGCAATAAAATCATTATTATTATTAAATTTCTTCAAATCAGTTTTAAATACTTACCTATTTATTCGTAGTTGTAATCTTTTCATCTCATCTATTAATAAGAAAAATATGTAACAGCCCCTCGTACTAATCAGGAAGATCAGATAGTGCGCTCGCATTCAGAGCATATAGTGGTCCCTCATTAGTTACGGTCTTTATCGAGCTCTTATCCCTGGTTTGTTGCCAACTGGAAAAAGTAGCGCTTTTAGCGTCTTAAGCCTTTTGAGAAGTTACGTCTCTATTCATTGACTTTTTTTAATTGTTCAAATAAACTGGAGTATTCCAAGATCAAAAGTTGTATACACAAATAATATAGAAGGGAGACCATTTTTTTATTTGGAGAGTTTTCTAATTAAAATAGAAGTAGCGTGGAATTAAGCACGATTCTGAGTCAAAGAAAAGAGGGAAGTGGGTGCAAAAGTAAGAATGTATGAGGAATGGTAAAATGTACTTTTTTATTCAGAAAAAATAAAAAATATCAAAATTTTTCCGTACAAATTCAACCGAACGAAGAAATTATTTAGGAAAATATTGTAAAATAAGGTATTTAGATATTTTTAACTTGTGAACACAGATTTTTATCAACATTCACATCAAAATAGTGTGATAAAATTAAAATAAAAACACACTATTAACCATAATAACCATCTTGCGCTGAAATTTTAGCACAGTACTATCAAAAGACCATAAACCGAAGCTATTCAATTTTATCTATCGTTAAAGAAAAAGTAGTAAAAACTTTGAGACATCAAATCTAAGACCACAAAGAACGTATAACTCGGAAAATTGGATAATTACGTTGTTATGGCTCCCGATCGATTCAGGAGAAAATTATACATAAGCATGTGGCAAATCGTGGGGGATAAAGTGATACACTGGATATACAATGTAGAGGTTAAACCCGTAATAACCGATGCGTCTTTGATATGGTGATTACGACATACATCCATTAAGTACATCATTAGTGAAGCCATTTTAATGAACCGACTATATAGCTGCTAAACTTCCCCCGATATCCTAGATACGGGAAAGAGATGCCCCACAGAAAGAACCAGCAAGATTCAAGCAGCCTGACCTTTCCATGAGGCTATCCTACATTATGAACAAATACAGCAGTGACACTCCCAGGATAAACATTTTAATTGACAGCTAGACATTCGTTGGTTCAGCAATACTATGTGTTGGACCAGACCACGGAAAAAGAACAAAGCATAATATTGAAAGGACTGTTATAGGGGATACATTTAATGAACGGCCAGAAGAACTACTAAATATTAGGACGTAAAGGACCACATAGATTATATTAGAATTGGAGTGGCTCATTGTCCTATCATACTGCGACTTTTGCAGATCGATTGTGGTCCTCCCCATATTTAGAGCTCGATATCTAGCTTTATTCTTTTTATTGGATACCACCTCCCTTGCGTAGCTCTCTGCCCTCGGTTTTTCTTCTCCGAGTAAGTGAAACCGCAACCTTGCTAGGCCTTCGCACTCACAGGGTATGTGCTCCGCGGATTCGTCTTCTTCCTGGCAGAACCTACATAGGCTGTCATCTGCTAGGCCAATTGTGTGCATATGTTTCCTCAGCCTACAATGTCCGGTCAGCATTCCCACCATCATCCTCGTCCTTTCTCGACTTTTACATAGTAGGTCGAGTGACACTTTGGCCGAAGTGCTTTTGAGGAATAATTTTGCGTGCCATTGTCCTGGGGTTTCATAACACCTACGCAACGCCTGGTTGTTTATCCATTTGTGGATGCTCTCTTTACTCAGGCATATAGCGAAGGCAAAGGATCACTTTTTTCAAATGGTGCTGTATAACTTGGATATAAAGAACAAGACCGTAACCCACATCTCATTCGAGTGCAAGGCACTGGATTTATAGAGACAAACAATTTTCGGAGAGTTGAATGTGCTACCTGAAACAGATGACACACATCCTATGGATCTATATGGATTACTTGATGGTATGGAGATGATTGAGTGGTCTTAAATATGGGAGTAGAGTACAATAAAGTTAGCCTACAAGTTGAGTATGAGGACGGCTACAAAAAATTACATTTCAAATTAATATGTCGGAGCCAACATGTGAAATGCGAAATTTTTCCATACCTACACTCTACACTTTTCGTAAATGTAAAAGGAAAACCTTTCTACTTCCCAAAAAAAAAACACAAAAAATGTGTAAAATGAGATATCAACTGGTGAACTCACTCCTCTCGACTTGAAAACGTCGTCGGCGGCCTGGGATTAAGAGCAGTTTACAATAAAAGTATATTTGTGATGTTTCTCAAACATTTGGCTCTGTAATAGTTTAAAACTATAATTATTCCCAAACTTTCAAGGATACAAAGAAAAACTTGTCATGTCATTTATACGGCGAAAAAAGAGTTGTCTTTATATTTTATAAAAGGCTGGGAAAATGATTCTCCCCTTTTTTGTGTTCACTCAATACTAACCAGGCGTGATAGTTTTATCCCAGGAAAATCATCCCTATTAGAATGGAGTGTTTTGTTTTCAGCTCGAACTCAAAGACGTAATTCACAAATATAGCTCTGAAGATCAGAAGGTTTAGACATCGTAGTGTACCCAAACATAGGCGTTGTATGAAAATTATCTCGGCAAAGAACAAAATATTAAATTAATTTTTTTTTTGGAATTTTTGATTTCCTGATTTTCAACTAGTTAGTTATAGTTTAAATGCAGGAGAAATCCTTACTTATGGAAGTGAAAGCTGGATACTGTCACAGAAGTCAAAAAGTCGAATCCAAGCAATGGAAATGAAATATTTGCGGAGAGTGAAGGGTATAACACGAAGAGATCGGATAAGAAACGAGGATGTGAGAAAGGAACTGGAAGTAGAACCAATACTCGAAGTATTAGATAAACAAAAGCTTAAGTGGTTTGGACACCTAACAAGAATGAGCAACAGACCAGTCAGAGATGTGTGGGAAGCCCGAGTAAATACAAAACGGAAGAGAGGAAGACCTAAGAAAACTTGGAACCAAGAAGTTGCAGAAATACTGGAAAGAAGAAATATAAAATGGGAAGAAGCGAAAAAGATGGCAAAAAATAAGAAGAAATGGACTAATTTTATCTATGAACAAAACATACAGATATAGATACCTCTAACCTTACACCTTCGGGTATAAAAAGGGTTTTTGATTATATATATATATATATATATATATATATATATGAGTAACGATTAATTCCGGGACTTTTTTTTAGATTACATCGCTATTTCCAAGACATTTTGAGTTTTCCAAGACCGTCTTGGAAGTTCTGTATACGTAACGTATTATTCCGGGACAAAAAAATGTCTTGGAAATTTTATATGTATTCTAACTGGTTCCAGGACAGTCTGTTTGTTCATAGTTACGTGTTTATTATGCGTTGCAACAGCCTTGCGACCGGTTGTTTAAGAGCAATTTGGCAATACAGAGTACTGGGAACATCACTGAAAACTGATAAGAACAATGATAAAATACAGAGAACATAACTGTGTGGTTGTAATAACCTGAACACTAATAATATAATTTACGATTATAAAATACGGTATGCAAAAATACCGAAGAGAATTAATGTTCTGGCCACTCTTTGACCATTAGGGAAACGTATTTGATAACAAAATCTAACTTCTGCACATATTTAACTCCATAACTGAATAGAAAATACATGCTTCTGAGGTTATTAAAACATTTTACAAAATAACTGCATCGCCAAGCAACCATACATGCAAAAAACACAAGTCTGTTATTCACCCTTTGCTCCAACTGTTCGCAGATTCATAAAAACAATATGTTGATTTCCATTTCTTAATAAATAGTAAATAATTTGTATCTTTACGTACTAAAGTAAATTTGCGCAACTTCTAGTCAAACGCCCTGCTAAGATCGTAAAAAATCGCAGAAGGGTACTCTGAAGCCTCAATAAATTCAAAATTTTTATTGAGCATGAATTTAGTTGCAGTTGTCGATTTTTCATCACGAAAACGGAGTTGTCTATCTGATAACATTTTATGTTTTTCTAGAACTTTGTTCAAACGATTAAGGAATGCACGCATCTGTAATTGTCCATCGCTGTAGAATCTTTTTTCGTGTACAATGATATAACTTTTCTAGTTTTTAATAAAGATGGAAACTGACCTTTTTCAAATATAAGGCTTACCAAATATCTTAATGGCTCTATAATTACCTCAAAAATGTGTTTTAAAAGAAAACATGATATATCATTGGGACCCGAAGAATTCGGTTTTTGAATTTTTGATTTAATAAGGCAAGTAACTCATGACTTGAAAATACGTTTAAAAATCCTTATTGTTATACATTGTTTCGTTGTTTTCGAAACTGTTGAGACTTTCCCCTTTTATCAGTTTGAAATAATATTTCCGTTTATATTCGTTTCTGATAAAATGTCATTAGGGTAAAACAATTTTCTGTTAGTTTGGGATTATTGATATTATCCATTTGTTAAAAATGGCAGCTTGATAAACTTTTTTCTTCACTGTATAGTTATTTTTAAAAATGACGGACAATGTGGTGGCGTTCTGTATTTTGGCGCTATGTGCTACGATATAGACCCATTTATCGGGGTCTACTTCTGTATCATTACTAAAAAAAACATGGTGTCGTGGACAGAGTCGGATTGGGCCCATTTGGTCCACGTGGCAGTGTACCCGATTTGGCCCACCACTTCCTCAGTAAAAAATGTTATTAATAATAAGTTTTGGACCTCCAACATTTTCCAACTTTTATTAATAAAACGACCTAGGTACTAAATCACAAAAATACATTTTTGTACAAAAAAAATTGGATATTTCTGCATATCTATTGATGCGTGAATGTTAATTTTTTTCACTGCTATATTAATTTACAAAATAAACATGGAATATTACTTTTTGAAGGATTTATTTTTAACATAATCAATCATTAATTGATATTGATCATAAAACAATTTTATTTATTGGAATAATAATTGATAGTAAAGTTTGAACAATAATTACTTCCAACATAAACTCCCGAAGATGTTCCGTGTTGTTGCTGATCAAAAATGTTAAATATTCCTTAAAGAGTTGATTTCACAATTTTATCAGATATTCTAATTTGTTTGAAAGAAGAAGGACAATTCAATATTCAAATTGAAGCTGGTGGTAGTCATATGTGAGTAATAGGTTAAAGAAAAGAAAGAAAACCAAAGGTCCTTTATATCTCACAAGGTTAAACCTTGTGAGGACCTTTGATTTTCTTTCCATTCTTTAATTCAATATTTTGTTAGAAATCTCAATGTTATTATTCAAACTATCTTCTATATATGCTTCTGCTACGGAAGCAGATTTCCAGCCACCGTGACGTTTTATGGATGTAATATTGCCCCCTGCATTAGCCAGAAGACTTACAGAGCTTCTCCTGAAGCAGTGACCCGTGTAGCTCTTATACATGTCTCTTCCAAACCATTTTGCAATAAAGCTAAGAATCTCTTCTTTTTTATTTAGGTAACCTCACCATGTTAGTTAATACTTTTTCCACTTGAATATTTAAAAAATAATCTGTTTCTTTTTGTATGAGGCGGTCGTAGTGCTTCTCTATATTTGCAGTAGATATCAATATAATCAGAATTTGAAACAGTAAACGTACTTGCGCAATAGGTCTTCGTATCAAGTATTTTAACAATCAATAAAGATCCAGCATTTTCAATGGCATCAATAGTTATATATGTTCATATGTAATAATTCTTCACGGCGACAAGCACCGCTGATACCCAAAATTACGACAACCTACAAATAAAAAATATTGAAATTACTACTAATCTTACAAAAATATGATTATATCTGTACCTTAGTGAATTTGTTTCGTTATCAGCATCTTGAATAAATTTATTTATATCATCCCTTGATAAAACTTTAGATTTCCTTCCTCGGTATCCGACGCTTTTGTTCTTAATGAGCGGGACCATTTTTATTTTTATTCTATTTTTTATTTTTTTATTTATTTATCCGCATCGACCAACAAGATCATTAGCGGTTTACATAGTACACATCTCTTAATACAAAATAAATTAACATTTACATGGTAGATATTGAAACAAATAAAAATACATTAGCGTTATATGGTACATAATTCATAATTAATAGAATGAACAACTGAAAACAGGTGCCTCAGTGCAGTTTTAACGTTTAGTTTAGGTATAGTGTGTGACGGTAGAATGGTTATATCTTATGTAACATATTTGCACTTTTCAGAAAAGCTATAACACGGGACCAATTTTGAAAACTTCCTTATTTTCCTTCACATTCAATGTATTTTTTAACATTGAGTAGTCACTTCTTAACGTAGGAGGTTTTATAATTTATGATTTTTCCTCAAAATAGCATATTTTCAAGCATATTTTCAGAAACCTTTTTTACATGTTTCTTGTCGCACCATTCACGAAATTAGTGATATGTTTTCTCATATACTTGGATTTGGCCTGTATCCTGTATCATATTAGCTACTATTGCATTTGCTTTCTCTGATATATCTGATGGGGTATCACTACCACTATCATAATCAACATCTTGAAAACAACTTGAAATTGAAGCAATTACGAGCAAACAAGTCAAACAGTTGAACAGGCGATGTGCCAACAAACCGTTTCCATAGTAACGACAAAGAAAGACCACTGGATGCTGTGAAATTGTATTGGAAGTATTCATAACATTAAGGATACCATGTAGGGAAAAGAGTATCATTAAGTTATTTTAGACTAATTTTTTTCATACTGGAAAAATTTTTGAATACGATTTTACTGATTATTTCACTCAATACAAAATACGCGCCATCGATTGGTTTAAATATGAGGATTGATATCCTAAAACACCATGTTTTCGATTTTGTATTTCGGCTCCTGATTGGATACATGCAATTTTCCTCTCTGTGTGTTTCGCGTTGTCATTAGTTGTTTTATTCGATATTAAAAATCTAGTGACTGACAGAAAATGTCAAATTAATGAAGAAACGTCAGAATTATTGTATCAAGAATGAATTCTAAAAACCGTTTTGGTCTGTTTGATCTAAAAGAGTTCAAAAGAAAGTAAAAGAACAACATTCCCTATCTTATTAGTTTTTAATAAAATTTTAGATGCTTTACTCTTTAAGTGGCTTCTGCCGGCCCTGCTTAAGTAACAAAATCATACATTTCCTAGTTACTTGTATAAAAAAAGCCCGCGAAATTCATTGCACTTTACCTATAAAACGGGAAACTATACATTTATACATATATTGTATCGATACATCCAGGACAAATGACCGAAGTCGTTGAATGATTAATTTTTCACTCAACGCCGAAGTGTAGTCAAGAATGGGAATGTATTTTATTTCTAGCTCTAATTATTAAAAGACATGAATCCGCAAATCTTTGTAGATATCCAAATCTGTATTAAAGTTGAGTAAACTAGAGATTGTTAAACACGCACGTTGGAAAATGACAAAATACATTTTTTTATTGACATTGGCCTGATTTACATTTTTTCCAATAATTTTTATTTTAACGCTTCTGTATTAAACACAAGTATTAATATTCAATAAATGATATACATGGTTGCTTTAATCTAATTATTAACTCTTCTTCCTTTTTACCTCAATCATTTTTGAATTTTATTAAATCATCTATACTTATACTTAAAATGAATAGGAGATAAATCATTTTTATCAAAACTACCATATTACTTATAGCTTACCCAAATTTCTAATAAAATTCAATCTTTACAATTTCATATTTTGAAAAAATCCATCCATCAACGTACTTATCACTTCAGTATTTATGAATTGTCGATGACCTTCTAGGATGGCTTAATTTAATGACTGAAACATTTTAACGGGAGCATAATGTTCTGTTGCCATTATTGTCATTGGCGCAAAAAATTCTTTTATTCCAAAAAGTATACGTTTATTTTAAATGGGACATCCTATTTTTTTATCCAGCCAAAATTTCGTTTCTTCCCGTTTCCAAAAATGAAAATATTTCTATCATTCATACTAATTTAGATATTAATTTTCCTATGAAATCGCGTAAAAAACATCCAGTTATAATGTAAACATTTTAAAATTATATATTACATGAGAAATGAATGATATTTTACATCTGTGCTTTCTCTCTAAATTGTTAAAAATCTTTATCAATCAATAAGACATAACAAAAAGTGCAAATTAATTTTTTGAATTAGAGCTTCCCTTTCGGCACTTTCATAGGCTTTCGTCGAACAGATGTCAAAAACTATACCGACAAAAGTCATCTTATGATATTGAAAAAGCAAACAAACTGTTATCTTATATTTTTCAACTGAAACAAATAGGAAATGTAAGATAACAGGCTGTAGCCATGAAACTGTAAGGTGACTTGCTAAAGGCAAGACCTCACTAAAAATGTCCACTAGCCTCATAGGCCATTCGGAACTGTCTATGCAGCCATTACGTCAGATCATTTGTTCTGTTCACTCAACCATTGATAACATACTATTAATCTGTTACTTAAAAGTACATTCTAAGATATTTCGTTTTAACTTAACACCAACATGATTAATTTAAGAGAAAAACCCATAACAGGTAAATAAAATAGGTGTTAATCCGATAACGGTAGCACAGCACCATATCGTACTGGTTTCTTTGAATTTTGGTATTTATTTAATTTATCCGTCAAAATTAGTTTAAACTCAAAAAAAAAACATATGGCTATGTAGCCAATGTCAATGCCTTTCAATGCCATAAGGTCCTATTTAAAATTATTGGCCAGAGTGGCACTGTGACGTCATCTATTACTATTACGTCACCTGTAACCATTCGTAGAGAAGTTTATAACACTTTATTTTCAACTTCCAAATTTTATTAATGTAAGTGCAGCCGTTCAAAAGATACGAGGGGGGAGGGGACTTTTGAATATCACTGTATAGTCATAATAACTATTATCTTCTTTTATTAGACAATGTAATAACCCAACATAAACCCGATGTATATCATTGTAACGAATGCACAAATGTCTTGGAACTAGTCATCAGTCAATTTGTCGGCATAAGTCAAAGATTTGTACCATTTATTGTTTCACAATTTTATTTTATTTATGTACTGGAAGTCGCCGTTAGACGAACAATTTTGTTTTCGGAATAACTGTAACTCCCGGGACCCTGTATTTTTTACTGAATTATTGTATACATATGAAATACATTGTGTTAAAAAGTTACCTTATGCAATATATGGTCAAAATAACCCAACCTAAACCCAATGTATACGATTGTAACGGATGTACAAATGTCTTGGAACTAATCGTTAGTCATACATATATATATATATATATATATATATATATATATATATA
>CAJUYG010003636.1:0-11830 GCA_910591675.1 Galerucella calmariensis | reverse complement strand
TGATGTACGTATTTGTGAGGAAGGCTGCATCCTCGTTTTCCGTAATAGGTTTGAATATATATAACAATTTGATGTACGTATTTTAGTAAATTTCAAATATGCATTTTTTTAACTTTATTTAACAGCGGTTATATCTTTTCTATGATACAAAATGTCAAACTGAATTATTTTCTTCAAAAATTATAAACTCAGCAAAATATTTTATGGTACTATAAAGATTATCCTCTTATCTATTTAATCCCTCGGCTTGAAATCGGTGGTGGAGCTGACCGGCCTTTTTCGTCTACCTGAGGTTCGTGGTTGAGTTGACATTCTCCCGTCAGAAGTCCGATGCTGTACCAACTAATCCAAATCTCCTGTTATAATAGTAGGAAAATGTGATCATCTTGATAGGTATTCATGATAAGTATGTATAAAATATGATGAACAATAATAATTTCTCTTTCAATTTTTATAATTATCCAACCAATTAATAATTGTAATAACATACCTATATTATTTAAATAGTTAAACCACCTGAATTTTTGTCACTATTGATAATTATTGTTCATTTTGAAATCAATTATGTTGTCTTCAATTGTAACATTTTGTGTATTAATATGTCAGATGTTGATTACACATTATTTGGTGAAATTATCACATGATCGTAGGAAAAATACTGTATATTACTCGCGCGAAAGTTATTTTTCACACTCGTGTAATTGTCGCACTCGGCTCATGCCTCGTGCAACAATGTCACTTTCCGCACACGTTATGTAATATACTATTAAACATGTAATACAGTTAGTTTCCAGCTTTCCACCTTCAGCATCTTTTTTTATCGCTTTCGTTTCGCTTGAAAGATGGTGGCGTCCAGTTTAATATCAATTGCACACCCCATCCCAGTGATAGCGGATAAAATAGTTTAATTGGTGCCGAATTCCACTCCCTAATTCCACTCCACGCTCCAGCCTGTGGCTATTAATGTTTCACTACTCTGTTATATTCATCGTGTATTAAAAGTGGATTAAGACAATATTCATTGTTCAATTCCAAATGAGCCATTTTTATCACTGCTCGATGCGATTGACTTAAAATAATGACAAATAATATTATTCAATTTTAACAGGTGGAGATACATGTGTACATGGTAAAATGGAAGAATAAATAGTACGGCCTAAGCCTGCGGAATAATGAGGCTGAAATAAAGTTGATGATTGCATGGATTAATGCTGTGCAAGTACCATTTAAGCAAAAGAATATTTTCATTTTATTTCCTACCACCTTGATTCTGGAACATCTGGATTAAGTTAAAAATTTGTATGGACAGCACCAAATACATTTGGTAATATTTTTTCGCTTCTTCCACATTATGTTTTTGGGCTCTTTGGAATCACCTCGGTGCGTCTCATGCACCTTCAGTGTATGCGCTTTTACCAATCTATCACCCTGTATACTCAAAAAGTATATAACATAATATGTCCCCTATTTAGATTGTTTTCCAGGTTGCTTCCTGGCATTTTCTTAATATTCTTATTTGTTTTTTTGCCGGACAACATTGAAATACCTAAAAAGTATATAACATATGTCCGCTATTTAGAATATTTTCCAAGTTGCTTCCTTACATTTCCTTAATATTCTTATTTGTTTCGTGCCGGAAAACATTGAAATACTTAGCAGTTTGGGATTTCTTGAGCCGTCAGAAAAACACCAAATTATTTAAGCTGCTTTTGTTGGGAGTTTTGAAGAAGGGAAGGTTTGGACCATCTAATAAGTCTCTAGGCGACCACATCGACCGCGCTCCATACTTTAGAAACTTGCCGAAGTTTCTCCACGACTAAATTAAATGCGTGACTTTTTTAGACAAATGGGTTCAGTAATTAGTTACCATTTTAATATTTTCAACGGAATTTCAGTTTGGTTTAGCTCTTTAAAGTCTAATCCATTTATTTAATTGAAATATCTGGAATGAGCATACAAATTATATGATTTATGATAAAGCTGTCAAAAAAGCAGAAGAATAAATTATCACTGATTTTCGGAAATATCCATTTTGTTACGCTCCCCACAATTTGGTTTGTTCGTAGAAAGAATTTTCAATTGATTGGAACTTTCTCAAACTCTGACATTCCGTTTGTGATTTGTTGTGAATTGATTGGCAATTTTTGTTGTACGAACGGGTGGAAAATGTTGAAATCACGACAGCCTGATAAAAATTAACGAACTAAAGTTCTTCATCACTTGATTATTGTCATACATCTGGAAAAAATAAAGATTAAGTAAACAATTTTGCAATGTGTGAGTTATTCTTAGGCCACCTTAATAAGAAGCCAGAGATTTTTTTTAAATGTCCGGTATTACAACATACAAATGATTTTACTCACGTTTTAGTTCAGAAGGAACTGACTGGTTAGCTATTTCCGTGTTTTTCCACAATAACAGGAAATTTGTGAAAATATGTCACTTTCTACAGCATCACCATGCGCATGCTCGAACTAAAAATTTTATTCCGGTCAGCAAATCATCGAACAAAAGAATTTTTAAATCACCAACTGCCAAATTGTTCCTACGTACGCTTTTTAATGCGCATGCTTCTGATAGTTTCTGAACTACAAACAAACCTATTATTGCTCCTGATTTTTTTGCATGCTTCGTAGGTAGTATCAACAGCCATTTTCTGATTACTGTTCAACGCTCCTCATTCATAACCAAAATCCAAATACGGACAAAAGCTGAGATATAAGACCATGACGTTAAACAATAATATACAGCTGACCAGCTCATAAAGAATACGCAAGTTTAAATGTTTTTCTGGTATTCCTTTTGAATTTGATTGATGCTCACTTTGTATAGATGTAACGTTATATTTGACCACTATCATTGTAATATTTAAATATCTACCGGACGGCGAGTAGCCAGTCCTTTTCTCTTATCAACATGTGATTCTCGTCGAAAACCTGTAGCACCGATCGCTTCAAAAGGCAAAATTTTTACATTTAATGTGCGACGAATAATCTACGTTGGTGAGGTTTAGTATACACTGATATTGGTCAAATCTATCAATTCTTCTCTCCTATACAGAGAAAGAAACTAAGAACACACTACGGATACGTAAATTCTTTCTCGAAGCGGAGCATGTGAACAGGAGAGGAATATATAACGTATGTCGATTGCTCATCGCATGGTTCAATTTAATAGCGAGTAGTTAAAATAAGCTTTCTTTCTCCTGTGAACCATGAACCGATAAGGTCAAGAATTTTTAATTGTTTATCTTTATCTTTATCTTTAACTTTATCTTTCCTAAAGTGCATTCAATGTGAATGGTAAGTTGCATTTAAGTCTATGCTTTTCCTCTTATGATTTTCGCTTTTATATTTTTTCCCTTCTAGTGATAAGCGCCAGATACACACATACAATGATATTTTTTTTATCTTGTTCTTTTCCTTTTTCTAGTTTTTCTTATACAGGTGATAAAAGGTTCACATGTATATAGTTGAAGTATTTAAAATATGTATATTTAGTTAACTAATTAATTCAATCTAAATACCAACTTAGAATATTATATTTCCGGATTACATTTTTTCATTACATTTTTTTTATCACCTTCTGTGATTGAAATAAGTAATAAAATTTAGTTTTTATATTATTTAGATATTGTTTCTTTGATTTCTTTGATTAATGGAAATAAATAAGATTTCCTTAATAATTAATAATACCATATCACATTTCTTCATTGCTTCTTTTGTTTTTTTTTTATAGTAAAATACAGGATATATTTTTTTTATGAACCACGTTCTTAAATGAATTCTTAAACACTTGTAAAAACGAATTACTGCAGATATCCTGAATTTTACATGAAAAGATTGTAACTATTTCTGATACAATGTATCTTTCTTAGCACTTACTGAGTACCTACTTACTGAGTACCTGAAATTACCTGAGTTACCTGAGACTTACTGAGTACCTGAGATTACCTGAGTTACCTGAGACTTACTAAGTACCTGGACTTGCCTGAGAATTTGTACCTGAAGTTACCTGAGACATACCTGAGACCACAAACAGTCTGGACACGTGGAAATTCAAGGGAAGTAACTAGTGGTGAACTAATTTTAAAACCAACGTGCTTCAACGTGCTTCAACACAAAAAACCATCATTTTTTTTTATATTTCACTTACTATTTTTTTATATTTTTAGTCATTATACAACTTGTAAATTTAACAACGTAGTTCATATTCCTTCCCTTCCAACATTTCTGGGTTTGTTGATGGAGAGTGTTGAAAACAAGTCAGCTAATATTATTCAGGGTGGCGCCCACTTACCTTAACTTTACTTAAATTCCTTAACGTAATTTATTGATTGTTTTGTTAACTTATTAAATTCATTTATTTCAATATAACTTCAATAACTTAAATAAGTAGTATTACCCGCGAACCGGTAAGACTACTCCCTGAATTTTTATTAGTTTGGTATCCGAATTCACACCTGAGGTGCTCTCCACATTGAGTCGCCGTTGCAATTTATCTTGCCTTATTATTTTAAATAAATAATAGGTAACAAAATTGGCACCCGAACGTGTGTGGCTGTTTTACACATCATCTCTCTCATCAATAAATCTTGAAACTTGGAAGTTTGGACAGTATAGTTGAAGCAAGTATCTTATTATTGTCGTACATATCTTTCATTTATCGTATTATCTATCTTTAAATCTTTCACTTATCGTATCATATCGTTCACAGTTGAGTTTTTAATATTTTAGTTGGTTATCGTTTTAACAATATCTTATATCTATATATTTTTCTTATCTTATATCTTCACGTATCGTATATATAAATATCTATTCAAACGTCAATATCAACAGTACTCAATTTTTTTTTAAATTTTCGTATCTTATAATTTAATTTCGTCAGATACCGTATACTAAAATGGCAAAAATGTTTAAGCTAAATGTTGATTATCTTTTAACTCATGAATTAGATCATGAAATTTCTTATCGTGGCTTAGAAATACCTTCACTGGTTACAGAGAAGAGGAAATTGTTACGGGGTGTTTTAACTCAAGAGGTATCCATGCGGAGTTCGATCGTATATGTCGATCTTCCATTTCCTACGGAAATTACAGGAATTAAGCTTTCTTTTGCCGACTTGAAGAAGAAGGTTCAAGATTTCGTTGGAACTTCTTCTGACGTAGAGTATAAAAGATTGACTTGTCGGCTAACTCACCTTACGCAACGCATTTCTCGTTTGAATTGCGAGGAAGACGAGCATGAAAAAGTAAAAAAACATCTAACATCAGAAATATTGTTTTTAGAAGGTGAATTAGATGGCAAGCTCAATGTTATTGATGCAGATAGACAATCTACTCCGGTAAATTCAAATCAAAGTTTTTCTTTTTCTAAACCTGTACCTGTACACAAATGGGGAATAAGATTTTCAGGAATTGATTCCAAAGAATCAGTACTTGGCTTCCTCGAACGCGTAAATTGTCTTAAAATTTCAAGAGGTATCACAGATGCTGAATTGTTTTCTAGCTCAGCTGATTTGTTTAGTGATCAAGCTTTTAACTGGTATCTAATTAACAGATGCAAAGTTCAAAATTGGGAACAATTAGTGACCAAATTGAAATCAGATTTCTTACCTTATAACTATCAAGATGATTTACTAGAGGAAATCAAGGCTAGAAAACAAGGTCAACATGAAAGAGTTACCCTCTATATTAACGCCATGTGTGGTTTGTTCAATCGTCTTGACGACAAGCCAAGCGAAAGTGCCATGATCCGTATTATTCGTAAAAATCTCTTACCTAATTATGCACAACCTTTAGCTTTAATTGATATTGATACTGTTGATATTTTGACTGACAAATGTAAACGACTAGAGGAAACATTAACTTGGGACCAACAGTCTACATCTAATCATAGAAGCAGTCAATATTTACTTGAACCAGATTTGAGCATACCTAGTACCTCTTTTAAGGATAACTCTTGTTTCAAACAAACTCGGAAAAATATATCGGTTGTATCTTCCACTTGGACTTGCTGGAATTGCAAACAAGCAGGTCATATGTATTATAACTGTCAAATTCCTAGGAAGTTGTTTTGTTTTGGTTGTGGACATCCTGATACTGTTAAAACTAAATGTCCAAAGTGTTCAAAAAACGAACAAAGCGATGGTCGAACTTCCCACTCTACCACACTTGCTCAAAAACCGGGAACATCAGGAAAATCCAACGTCAAAACAAAGGCAAAATCGCAGGAAAAACCAGCAAAAGACAAAAATTGAGGTTACCTCAGATAAATCCTATGAATTCCAGTTCTGAAAAAAAAATCTCTCCTTCTATCTTGAAAAAGGTTCCTACTGTAAGTCGCTCCGACTGGAATTCATGGCTTTTATTTGTTAAAAATTTCTATAAAACGAATTTAAGATCAAATTCAATTGTCTCACTCTCAAAATCTAAGTCTTTAGCAAATGTAGGATCACTGCTTTATAATGTTAAAGATGATAATCGACCTTATGTCGATATCATAATTTTCGATAAAACAATTTCTTGTCTTGTTGATACTGGTTCAAATATCTCATTGATTGGTTCTCGTGCATTGGATTTTATTCATAACTTATCGGTACCTATCTTAAACGATGATAACTTAAAAATATCTACGGCAGATGGTAAATTGCAGGACGTTCTTGGTTATATCGAAACATATGTCATCACGGACAAGATATCTAGGCTTATGAAATTTTATCTAATACCTTCTGTTAAACATGATATTATTCTCGGTATGGACTTTCTTAAAATTTTTAACGTAAAAATAAATTTCTCTAAATTATCTTTAACTGTAAATTCACTCTCGTTGGCTGTGGTCAATACAATTCGGGATATATCTCATTTAACTCCTAATCAAACTAGTCAATTAAATAAAACTATTGATCTCTTTAAAACTATTAGTCCTTCAGATAAAATCGGCAAAACTCATTTGATAGAGCATTTTATTGATACCGGAAATTCTCCTCCTTTTAAACAAACCCAATATCCCTTACCTCAAGCTATGCAAGCTTACCTGGAAAAGGAAGTAGATACTTTGCTAGAATTAGGTGTAATTCAAGAAAGTAAATCTTCATATTGTAGTCCTATCTGGTTGGTTCAAAAGGGAGATGGTAAATATAGAATGTGTTTTGATGGACGTAAACTAAATAGTGTAACTTTAAATAAAGATGCTTATCCCTTACCTTCAATCGAAGTTATACTGAGTCAACTTCGAGATACTCGTTATATATCTAGTATAGACCTAAAGCAAGCATTTTATCAAATTCCGTTGGAGAAATCATCTCGGGAGAAAACAGCTTTTGCAGTAAAAGGTAAAGGTTTATTCGAGTATGTCACTACTCCTTTTGGGTTAGTCTCCGCTCCTGCTAGTATGTGTCGTTTGATCGATTTGGTCATTGGTCCTTCCTTAGAACCGTATTGTTTTTATTACCTGGATGACATCATCATTTGTACTCCTGATTTTGACAAACACATGGAAATTCTCCAGAGTGTTTTTGAGAAACTCCGAGATGCCGGCTTGACGGTGAATTTAGATAAATGTCAGTTTTGTCGTTCTTCCCTTAGATATCTAGGTTATGTAGTGGATGAAAATGGTCTTCGTACCGATCCTGAAAAGGTTTCGGCTATTTGTGAGTACCCTGTTCCGAAAACTGCCACTCAGGTGCGTAGATTCTTGGGAATGGTTTCGTATTATCGTCGGTTTCTAAAAGATTTTTCTTCCTTATCTGCTCCAATTTCTGATCTTCTAAGTGAGCGAAAGAAACATCAATCTATTACTTGGACATCCCAGGCAAATCAGGCTTTCGAAAAGGTGAAAACTGTCTTAACTACCGCTCCTATCTTGAGTAGTCCCGATTTCACCAAACCTTTCTTCCTTATGACAGATGCTAGTGACGTTGGGGTAGGAAGTGTTCTTTTTCAATTGGAAGATGGACTCGAACATCCCATAGCTTATATGAGTAAGAAACTCACAAAGGGTCAAAAGAAGTTTAGTACTACCGAAAAGGAACTTTTAGCAGTTTTGTTAGGGATTGATCATTTTAGATATTATCTTATAGGTCGTCATTTTACCGTAATTACCGATCATTCTTCTCTGGTTTGGTTGAATAACATGAAAAAACCTTCTCCTCGTTTAGCTAGATGGATATTGCAATTGTCGCAATACAATTTCTCTATCGTTCACCGTAGATCTACCGGAACTGTGGTAGCAGATGCATTATCTCGTATACCCGAAGTTAGTATTTTAGACTTATCTACCTTACATCCCGATAAATGGTATAATGATATGATTTCTCATGTTCAGGATTTTCCGGAAAAATACCCAAGTTTTAGAGTTGAGAATAACATATTATATAAACATGTCTTCAATAAATTTGGACCAATTAGCAATGTCTCCGATTGGAAAATTGTCGTTCCTACTAAAAATCGAAGTGAAATTTTACATCATTTTCATGATAGTCCAACTTCTTCTCACTTCGGTGTTTTTAAAACATTAGAGAGAATTTCTGAAATCTATTATTGGCCTAATCTTAGAAAATCAGTTTATAAATATGTTACTCGTTGTAAAATATGTGCATCTTGTAAACCATCTAACTTGCCACAAGCAGGATTAATGGGACAGTATCGTAACATTAACTTCCCTTTTCAATTGATATCATGTGATCTTTTAGGGCCATATCCCCGATCTCGTAAAGGTAATCAATTTGCACTTGTTGTAGTTGACTGGTTCACGAAATTTGTATTGGTTCATCCCTTACGTCAGGCTACCGCTCGTTCTATTGTGGATTTCTTAGAAAATCATGTTTTTCTTATTTTTGGAATACCTCAAATTGTATCTTGCGATAATGGTAAACAGTTCACGAGTCATTTGTTCAAAAATCTTATGGAAAAATATTCAGTTCAAAAGATTTGGTATAATGCTAACTTTCATCCCCAAATTAATCACACTGAGCGCGTAAACAAATCCATTGTCACAGCTATACGATCTTATAGTTATGAAGATCATAGAACGTGGGATGAAGAAATCTATAAAATTGCTCAAGCAATTCGGCTGTCGAAACATGAAGTTACCGATTTCTCCCCTTCCTTCCTTACCTTTGCTCGAAATGTACCTGTCTCGGGAAATTTTTATGGTATTATTGCAGAGAATGCAAATAATCAGGTTACCATTTCCGATAAAATCCACCGAATTCAGGATACACAAGAAATGCCTAAAATTTTCGAAGTGGTGAGAAAAAAATTGCAAACAGCATATCGGCAGAGTAGTCAACGTTATAATTTGCGCAAACGAGATCATAGGTTCTACGTAGGTGATCGGGTTTGGAAGAAGAACTACCCAAAATCGGACAAAGCCAAATATATTTCCGCTAAATTTTTACCAAAATATACACAATGTACCGTATATCGCGTTATTTCTCCCTTAGTGTATGAATTAAAGGATGAAACGGGAAAAAGCATTGGTCGATGGCATATAAAAGACCTTAAAGCTGGTATCTTGTCTGATGATGAGTGTTCTGATATCGATGAATCCGAATCAACCACAACATAATCATATTAAAATATCTTTCCTATTTGTTAATTTTTTTTTGTGATGTGTGTTGGTGTCTCGAATATTTTTTTTATCTCTCTTATCGTAGAGATTTTCCTTTTCTCTTACTATAAATTTGATAATGACTTAACTTTCTTTCCCTACTGATTAGTAAAATAGAATTCGTGTTCTAGGATAAAAAGTAAAGTAATAAATATCTTCCTGGCCGGATGGAATTCTAATCTGAGAATTATAATAGAAAATCCGTTGGAAATTTTTAGAAAATTTTCAAATATTCAATAAATATTATAATTTTGTAAATTTAAAATGCATAGTCAAATTAAATTAAGTTTAATAAACCTGTTGGTGCACAAACATAAAGGTTATTAAATATTGGGTCTTCTTGATTTGAAGAAATTGTCGGATATACCCTAAGTATTCTTAAGGGTGATATTTAATCTTCATTATCTTATCTTAATTATCGTAGCTTACCTTAATTTACCTTAATTATCGTATCTTATCGTATCTAAGTGGACAAGGGATGAAACTTGTCTACTGTACTATAATATATTTTATAGTACTTATCTTTATCTTATCTTTGCAGGCAAATAATGTCTTGTCTGTATTTATATACCGAAAGGGTATATAAAATTTTTTTTGGAAGACCATTGGCAATTTGACTTTGCAATTAGTTTAAATATTTGCTGATATATCATGGGATATCGAAAGTTATTATCTTAATTCATTATCTTAGTTATCAAATTTTTTTATTATCTTAACTATCTTGAAATTTTATTAAGTATCTTAAAGGTTTGAAATTTCAATTTTCTCAATTATCTTAAAATTTTCATTACCTCTTTGTTGAAAATTTTTAGTATTTTAATTGTTTTAAACATTTTTATCTACATTCTCGAGATATCAACTTACATTACAAAAATTATTTTTGCTTATCTACATTCATTACCTTACCTAATATCTTGTCTACTTCATTTTTTTTTGTATCTACTAGTTCATTACCCATCTCTATCTATAATCATTCCGAAAGATTGATTTAGATATTTCACTTATAGACATGGATTCAATTTGTCTATATTTTATTGCATCCCTTTTCCCTTTTTGATATTTTTTTGTTGGATTTCTCAGCAGTGGGTGTTGAAGGGCTCAGAGCGGTCTGGAATGTGTTTCAGGGTTCATCGTCGGGGGGTTAATCAGCCTGGGAGACAGAGGTGGCTGAGGTCTGCTGTCATTAGTTAAATCTACTTGGGGGGTTAGCTACTGCGTTTGTGCCAACATGGCTCACATATCGCTCTGGGGATTTTCCAACAGTACTGTTGTGGGATGCCGTTGTAAGTCTCTTTTCCCTAAAATTTCAGCTTGACGGAAGCTATATTCTGTTAGGGGGTTAGATCGAGCCTCCTTGGACTTGTTGTATCAGCTTGTTCCAAAATTTTTTTTTCCTTTTTTTTTGTTGTTCTTATTCTTTCATTTAGTTTATCGATCCTATAAGCTTCTCTATTTAAGGAACGTTGTGTTGTATTGTCATGGTGTTTCAGGTTGGGATTTCGGCTGAAGCTGAGACTGAAGATCACGACGCGACTTAACATCTCTCGCGAGGTCCTTCTCATTAGGCGGAAGTCGTTTTCTTGATCAGTGATGCTGTGGTGGTGCACATATCCGACCAAAAATATGAGTCGTTTTAGATTGTTTTTTTTGTAGTTCATATCATATTATATTATGGTATAATATATTTGAAATTTTAGCTTGACAGGAGCTATATTCTGTTAGGGAGTGAAATTAACTTCCTTGGCTTTGCTCCAAAACTTATATTAGTAGTTTCTTTAGTTAATAATTTTTTTATTGGGTTTATTGGATAAATTTTTTTTTGTAATAGTAAGAAAGACGGACGTATATTGAATATAATAACACCTATGATAACCACATAATTTTTATGGATGATAATCAATGTATCTGGTGGGAAGTCTCATTTTTTTTCTTATCTTATCTCGTGACATTATCTTTGAGAACTCACAGATACAAGTGATCTATCATCAAATCAAAGGTTGAATTAATTACCTTAAATATTCAATTTTCTTATTGATTTGTATGTGGGTACCTGGTACTTATTCCTTTCTTCTCAAAATTTACCATTCAAAGTTTTATGTATCTTTCTTTTTTCTATTAATTAATTATTTGGTTCTTAAAATTGTTCCTTTTTCCTTCTTCAATTTGAAAATGTTTTTTTAATCAGTGTTTCACTCTCTTCTGATAACACATGGTAATAG
>CAJUYG010003635.1:0-20339 GCA_910591675.1 Galerucella calmariensis | reverse complement strand
AAATTTGACGTGTTTCGGGACTTTTTATAAATATGTACAGTAACCGAAATAATGAATTTATTCCATTTGGCTTTTACACACTGTATACGTAAGAATAGTAAGCGAGTGTTAAAAAAGGAGGTTCCTAAAAGTTCAGAAAGTCATATAGATATAATAAATAAGTTGTGTGATTCATTCAATAATTTCTCTAAGTTAGTAAATAAGAATTGGTATAAATTAGACGAGGATCAGCAGAATACATGCATTTTATATTTTGACACAATCAGAGATAAGGTAGAGAAAGCATTTCAAGTGTTAGATTGTCGGTATAAAGTTCCGTCTCAATTAATTACGAGTAATAATTTAATTAATAAAGAGGTATTAGAAGCAACAAGCAAAGATAAAATGGCATTAAGTATGAATGATTTTTTCAATTTAGCTGGTAAGATATTACCAAACGAGTTTAATGGAGATACAAGCAAACTACAGTCTTTTGTAGATGCGGTTAGCTTACTTCAAGTATACGCAGCAGAGCATGAGAGAAATGCTGTGTTATTCGTGAAAACAAGACTGACTGGGAAAGCCAGGGTTTTGATTACTACTGAGAACTCTCTGAGAGAAATAGTCGATACACTTAAGAAAGGACTCAGAGGAGACAGCACTAGTTTGATAAGTGCTAAACTAAGTAAACTAAGGCAAAATAATAAAGATCTCGTCGGATATGCTTCCGAAATGGAGAAACTGACCGAAAGTTTACAAGCCGCGTATTTGGCAGAAGGAATGCCAGTACACTTAGCAATGAAGTATACTACAGACGCAGCAGTAAAATCATTGTTAGACAACGCAGCTTCAGAACGGATAAAAACCGTTATAGCAGCTGGAAATTTTACGACACCACAAGAGGTGATGACTAAACTGGTTTCCATCAATGTAGGAAACAATCAGTCAACAGAGAGTGTTCCGCATTATGGGGCAGATAGGAATGAGTTTTGGTCGGGAAAAAGGTATTTTCCTCAGCGAAGAAATTCTTATGTTAATCATAATGGAGGAAATAACTTTCATAGGAAAGGTAACTACGACAATAATAGGAGATTTCAAGAGAATCAAGGAGAAAGGAGATTCAATGGATATAAAGGTAGTTCAAACGAGTATAGGGAAAGACCTACCAATAGGTTCAACAATAATTATAGGAATGTAAGAATGTGTGAAAGTGAAGAAAGGAGAGAGGAAGACGAACAAAAAGAATTGGGGTTTTGAAAAAGAAAGGTGAAAAATCCAAAATTTCAAACAACTTGCTTAACAATAATCGTTATATTTATAACTTTGATTTAACTATTTTAAACTTTGTGCAAATTAAAACTGACATATCGGATAATATAGATACATTTATATTAGATACAGGTGCAGATATATCGTTATTAAAAATTTCAGATGATTTTCCACATCACTTAATAAAAACAACACAAATTTTAAACATTAAAGGAATAACTCAGGGAGAAATTAAAACTTTGGGTACAATAGAAACTTTTCTTTTTATTGAGAGTGTAGCATTTAGACATTATTTTCATGTAGTAGAAGAGGAATTTCCTATACCTACGAATGGAATTCTAGGTAGGGATTTCATAAGAAATTATAATTGTATTTTAGATTATTCAGAATTAAAATTATACATAGATTGCAAATCCAGGAATAGAGTAACATTAGAAATTTTTGATAATCCTGAATATGATACTATAGCAATACCGCCTAGATGTGAAGTCTATCGGTTGGTAGAAAGTTTCAAAAATTTAGGACAGGATAAAGTTGTCGAGCAACAAGAATTATTACCAGGAATATTTATAGCAAGATCTATTATATCAAAAACTAATCCTTATGTCAGAATTTTAAATACAAATTATGAAAGCAAGTCGATAAATACAAATAACATTAAAATATTGGATTCAAATTTATTTCATGTATATGCTGTGACGAATGAAAGAATTAAGAAAAACATTGAATTTAGAGGTACCGGAATACGACAGGGATAAGCTAATAAATCTTTGTGAGAATTTTTCAGATAATTCTGCTTTAAAAAATGACATTTTGACGCATAATAATTTTTATGAGCAAAAGCTATTGGTAAAGGATGATACTCCAGTATATATTAAAAATTATCGCACGCCACATTCTCAATTTTCAGAACTTAACGATCAGGTCCAAAAGTTATTAGATCAAGGTATAATTGAATCTTCAATCTCAGATTATAACAGTCCAGTTTTACTTGTTCTCAAAAAGGCAATCAATGGAGAGAAATCTTGGAGACTTTGCATAGATTTCAGGCAATTAAATAAGAAAATAGTCACAGATAAATTTCCATTACCTGGAATAGATTCGATCTTAGATCAGCTAGGGAGGTCGAAATGGTTTTCAGTCATAGATCTTATGTCAGGTTTCCATCAAACTCCCTTAGAACCGTCTTCAAGGAAATATACATCTTTTAGCACAGAAAAAGGTTCCTTTCAGTATACAAGATTACCATTTGGTTTAAATATAAGTCCAAATAGTTTTTCAAGGATGATGTCCATAGCATTTTCAGGATTAACTCCAGAAAAAGCATTTCTTTATATGGATGATATAGTTGTAATAGGGATGTCAGAAAATCATCATTTAAGTAATCTCGAAAGGGTGTTTAGCACATGTCGGAAATTCAACCTTAAATTAAATCCACAAAAATGTCAATTCTTCAGACGAGAAGTAACATATTTAGGACACAATTTGTCTAGTGAAGGGGTTCTACCCGACAAGGCAAAATATTCAGTCATTGAGCAATATCCAGTTCCCAAAAATTCAGAAGAATCTAAAAGGTTCGTAGCATTCTCTAACTATTACAGACGTTTCATTCCCAATTTCGCTGAAATATGCATACCTCTTAATAAATTATCTAGGAAAAAGGTAAAATTCGAGTGGTCAGAAGACTGCGAAAAATCATTCCAAATACTAAAATCGGCATTAATTGAGCCGCCTATTCTGAAATATCCAGATTTCAATAAAAAATTCATATTGACAACAGATGCTTCAAATATTGCGTGTTCTGCAATACTTAGCCAGGAATACGAAGGTATAGATCTACCTATAGCTTATGCATCGCGAAGTTTTAAGAAAAGCGAATTAAATAAACCTATAATCATGAAAGAACTGTTAGCTATCCATTGGGGAATTAATCATTTTAAGTGTTATTTATATGGCTCTCCACATTTTATTGTAAAAACGGATCATAAGCCGTTAACACATCTTTTTTCGATGACAGAACCAACTTCGAAACTTACAAGAACTAGACTAGACTTAGAAGAATATAACTTCGAAATACAATATTTGAAAGGAAATTCAAATTATGCGGACAGCATTTCAAGGATATCCGTAAATGAATTAAAAGACTTGTACATTAACAATGCTCACGTTTTAGCAATAACGAGGTCAAAAACTCGTCAGAATAAAGCTCAGCCTACAAGAGAAGATAAAATAGTTTCCACAGAAATAAAGAAAGATATTCGCAAGCCAGTAGTATATAAAGTACTGAATAATTTAGAGGCGCATAAATTACCAATTCTGCAATTTGAAAATAACCGTGTTTCGTTAAGGATGAACATACGGATCAAAAACAGGATGAAATTTAGCCAAGCCTTATTTAATACCGATATAATTAACTTTGATTTAGGTCAAACGTTAGTTCAGCTTGATAAACTAGCGGTAAAAAATGGAATAAAAAGGATGAAAATTTATATGAATGATATTATTTTCACACAGTGCACTATAAAAGAGTTTATTGAAAAAGGAAACAATACGTTAAGAAACGTACAAATATGTGCCAAGTCAATAAAGCGAAAAATAATCACAAAGAAGAATTTGTATTAACGGATACAGCAGCAAAACCATGGGATATAACATATATAGATACGGTCGGTCCTTTTCCACAAAGTGAAAATGGTAACCGTTATTGCATCACAATGTTATGTGAATTAACGAAATATGCAGTAATAATTCCAGTTAAAAACAAAGAAGCGAACACGATAGCTCGTGGAATTTTTGGAAATTTCATACCAAATTACGGTCTGATGAAACAGATTAGGACAGATTTAGGCACAGAATATAAAAATGAAATATTCAATGCTTTAACTAAAATGTTAAATATTAGTCATAATTATTCAACAGCATATCATCATCAATCTATAGGAGGTTGTGAGAAATTACATAGAACGCTTAATGAGTATGTGAGACATTTTATAAATGAAAGTAAGGATGACTGGGATAAATGGTGCAAATTATTTGCTTATTGTTATAATACGACTCCAAGCTCTTATCATGGTTATACGCCATTTGAATTATTGTTCGGGAGACGTGCTTACTTACCCGAGAATCTCACGAACGACATCGAGCCATGCTATAATATTGATGGATATCAGAATGAGTTAAAATATAAACTGCAGGTAGCTCATCAGAGAGCAGAGAAATATTTAACCAAATATAAACTTAGTAGACAAAGTCAAAATAGTAAGGTAGCTAATCCAGTTGATTTTAAAATAGGGGATTCAGTTTTAGTAAAGAGGGAAAATAGAACCAAATTCGAATCTCAATATATAGGTCCATTCACAGTCACAGAGGTGAGTGAGGTTAACTGTAAAGTCAAATTAGAATCAGGTGTGATAAAAGAAATACACAAAAACAGAATCCATCCTTATTGTAAAATGACTTAAAATTTTGTAAATAGTGCCAGAAGTGCGGTTGTGTTTACAAACAATTATGAATAGGTCACAACAAACAAGTAGTGATAGTAAATAAAAACATTAAGTGGTTATAAATAAACAAGACAAACAATTAAGTTATCGTAAACAATTTTAATGACAATGGACATACATTAGATTATAAATATATGTTACCATAGGTTAATGACATTATTTAATAATCATCTATCATCTATTTTTAGGATAATTGTGAATTTATTTCATTGGGGGAAAGGAAGCTCAAAGGAATTTATTCTTTTTGTAAAAATGGGAAGGTGTGATGCCTTTTGGCTGAAATATTATTTATTAATTATTTAAATTATTATTATGGTATTATTACGAATAAAGACATAAATTCCCTTGAAGCTAATTTCTATAAAGCATGAATCGTTGACCAATATGAAAGAGAAAGGTCTCACGTAGGATGTCAAGTTCAGAGCGAGAAATAAACATAAACAGAATTGTTTTCTATTTACAAAAACGCTGAACTTGACTCGTCGTATAAATATGTTAACGAAAGTGTTTTAACATTCATTCTAATGTATTCTAAATTCATTCTAAATTATTCTAATCATTCTAATCAATTCTAATTCATTACTTAATTATTTTAAGATGTCCTAAAGACATTCAAAGTGTATTCTATTCATCGTAATCATTTTAATTAACATTCTAATTAAGTACTAGTAATAAGTGGGTTAATGTATAATAGTAAAGTAAGGTAATAAAGAGAACATGACCCAGTGATTCCAGTAGTTGTTTTTATTCCTGTGAGATGACACACCAAGTGACCAGCAACACCACCTAGTCAGAGGCCCTTCCACACTTCTAATGCACCAGGTATCCATAGTAGGATACATACATTACAATTCTCATTCAATGACGAGTCCTCCACCCTAATCTCGTCAATTTCTGCTAACATTTCTACCATAAGGGACGATATTTCTGCTAATATGGACGGGATTTCTTCCATGAAAAATGAGATTTCTACCATGAAGGACAATATTTCTGCTAATATGGACGAGAAGATCTCTACCATGGAGGACGATACTTCTGCCAATATTTTGTCAATGAAAAATGACATTGGGGAAATCCAGGAGTTGAAAAGGAAAATGGCAGACTTAAGAACACAAGACATGCCAGCAGAAGAAAAGAATATCGAGCAAATAAAACCCTGCAAGCCAGAAGCACTCCCCAATATAGAAGATATTGGCAGTCTTGCTCGAGTCAAGGCCCCAACGTTCGACGGAAAGATGTCGTGGACCAACTATGTTAAGCAGTTTGAAGCAGCCGCTAGAGCGAATAATTGGTCCGACCGGAAAAGGCAGTGAACTTGACCATCGCGCTTCGGGGAGATGCCTTGAATGTGCTTCAGACGATACCTCTTGAAAAAACGGATGACTTTGAGCAGCTGAAGAAGAGGTTGGACATGCGATATGGTCACGAACATCTAGAGCACTTGTACCAATCTCAGATGAAGAATCGAAGGCAGAGACGCGATGAAACCCTTCAAGAGTATGAAGTCATCGGCTTAGAATTTTTACTGTGCAATATGTTTGAGTCCTTGTTTTTGTTTACCATGCTGCCACTTTTAAAATTTTTCTACATTCTACGCTGGAAACAATTTTACAAATTCATGTTGTAATACCTTTGTCGTTAGTAGTAATTTCTCCATAAAATTTTGGTAGTCTACATTTGTGATGATTCTAAATCCAGTGGTATAGTCATTAGGCAAAAAATTATTAATATACTATTGTCTCTTTTGCCAATGAAAAATTAACATAAAGGGGCCTTGAAAATAGTAATCAAGCTATCAACCCTCCATGTATTTTAAACGCTTACCCACTTCCAAAAATCATCCAAACATCAACCAACCAGATAAACTTCTCTCAAACCAGACCTCTTCCACTCTCCAATACTCCACCTTGGTTAGAAATCCTTCCTCAATTTGATATTTCTCTCTGAAAATTTAACAAGGACGAAACCAGCTCTATTATTTTTCGGTCAGCTATATAGTTCTTTACACTAATTCCTTAAAGAGTGAAGTTGGAGTTGGATGCTCTGTAACCACCGGACAAAAACACATCGGATCCTTCAAAATCTCATCAGTCTGTAGTGTACATACAGGCGAGCAACAATACACAAACTCACAGATTGCTATATACACAGATTCCTTATCCTCTATACATTCGAAAAAACGCATTTACCAGCCATCCTATAGCACAAGAAATACATGACAGATATGAACTGCTCAGAATTCAAAACATATCAGTCATCATTATATCGTCGGTCCAATGCCAATCTCAAGAATGTGCATATTTGATGTTTCGAGAAAAATGCATTTCAAACTTTGAAGATATCGCTGAAAATAGAACTTTCCTTTTATGGTATAATAACTATTGAAATCCTCACTTTTATGGAACATTCAATATTGTCGGTTGTAAATTTGAAACTTTCTAGTATTTTTCGAAAAATAAAACACACATTCGTAGTTTTAGCTTTGCAAAATTTAGGAAATATCATGTTTCGTTAAAACAAATAAAACCATATTATCAAAAAAATAAACTATCTTTATATTGATAACAACTCAACATTTTGAAACTGACCATAACAGAGGAAACAAACATCATAATCATAATGTAACTGTAAATGTAACTAGTATATGTACTGAACTGCCAATAACCCTAGTGGTTGACGCAGTATGTTAAATAAAAAAACATCAAATTCTCTCACTAAAAACAACTCCAGTCTTCATAAACAAACATCAAATTCCTGTACAGAAAAAACTTAAATAAAACAAAATAATATTAATTCCTCGACAGTGTGAAACTAAACAAAATTAAATGAAAACATTAAATTCTCCAACGAAAAACAAATTAAGTAAAACATTAACGTTTAGTCTTCGTCAGCATCGGACTCTTCTACAATGTCTGGCTCCGGTAAATTGTCTCTCACCATGTGATTTGATTTCAATGAATGGTAAAAACCGTGGTACGCTTTTGGTATTGTTAAATCCTTACACATCTTATCCAGGTCTTTCCATTTTGCCGCGCTAATGGGTAAGTCATTCTGAGACGCCTTTTTTAACTCCGCTTGTTTTGGATGGTCTCTGGTTTTTTTGCAACCTACTTCAACAAAAACATCGGTGAAGACTGTTTTGTAAAGAACTTTCACGGAACTATTTTCTTTAATGTAACTAAGGCAGCAAAGCTTTCTCCGGGGAATGCCATTGAAATTAAAGGAATTATTATTTGAAAATCCCTTGAAATCGAATATGGTGGATTAAAATGGCAGGGTCGCCATATGGTGGATTGAAAGTCCTCTTGTACTGTCCGATTTATTTAAAAAAACTCCTACTCTACAAATACTGCCTTGGTACATAAACAACTATTCTCATAAACCTCGAGTTGATGTTAGACAAAGTCTAATTATATTCTACCTTTATTATTGGAAGACCATCTATAAGTAATTTATTATAGTTTTGAATAAAGTCACGTACCGATAATACTCGTGTCTATATTTTTTAAATAATCTAAATATATTTTCATTTAATTGTTAAGTCAGCTGACTGTTGAAATTAGTACAATGATCTACAGGGTGTCTACACGAAAAAGTCATTAAACACCAAGGACTTTACAGCAAAAGAGCATGGTGTGATGCGTGCATCTTTTATAAGTTGCGCCCATCCCTCGGGGGTATAGACGGATACATATTATGTTTTTTTTCTATTTTAAAGTGAATGGAGTCGCACTCAATTTCAGTGTGCCCTGTTTCGAAGAAACGATGATCAATTATTTTCAGTGATGGATGTTTCGCAAGAAGTTGGATGCACATGGTTGCAAATATTGAATTTTTTTGCTGGCCTCCACATCCATCAGACATCATACGAACAACTTCTATATCAGGATGGCTCATGATAAAATCATCTACACAAGTTGCACTTTCGTTAGCACCTAGTTTTCCCTTTGTTTCGTCCCAAAGGTAGCACATAACATTTTGATTTCCCAAATCATGAATGGTAAAATTGTAGACAGCTAGTTTTCTTAGTAAAAATATTTGTCCTGCGGATCCTTTAGGCGTGGTTAAGACTGCTTGCAAATTGAAATTAAAAGCCAGAACTTTGGGATTTTCTTTTGTTAGTAACTTATCCTTATCGCGGGCTTGTCTAGCTTCATTTTTCCTTTTGAGATGTTTTTAATACGCTTCTTCTCCTTACTTTTTCTCTCCGTCAGACATATTTTTGTATGTCAAACATCTACGACACTGGTCTGTTTTTGGCTTGAAGAAGCCTAAGTTATATTCAAAGAATATCTGACGATATTTTTTAAATGTAACAATTTTCACATTTTCAGTGCTGCACAACTCTTTATATATCCTGTACATTATGGATATATTAAGGGATTAGTCGAGTTACTTCTTTTTAGTCAGTCGACTGTCGACAATATCACGTCGTTCTCTTGGTTTTTATGTCTTTTATCAAGTGCATAAGCTCTGCTCTACTAAAAATTAAGCATGATTTTAGCAATCTAACTGAAAATTTAGACGAAGATAAAAATATAAATAATAGAAACACTGATTTAATTATAAACCTAGAATCTGAATTTAAAAATCTGCGTCAATCAAATATTGATTTAATTAGACTATTTAATGAATCACCTGATAACAACTTTAAAAATAAAATTGGAGAAATAAACATAACTGAACATCCAAAGTTATCTGACAATGACAAATTTTCAAAGGAGGAAAAAGATGAAATGAACATTCCCTTTTCATACTAACAACAAGAAAAATGTCGAAAACGATAATGAGGTCATTGAAGGAACAAATACCGAAATGCTTGCATCCATTAAAGTATATACAAAAGATTTTTCCGAAAGTTCATTTATTTGTGTCGGCTCAATGCTAATCAGGTGGCATGTTTTAATCTGACATACTTTAATAATGTGAGCATATTTGTTAGAAAGACACATATCCATGGTGGCGTGAGTATATTTATACACAATACATTACAAGGTATCGAATTACTTGAACTAAAAAATTTGTCACAAGAACTACATTGCGAAATAACTGGTGCTTTTATTAAAACACTAAATATTGTTATTATTGTTATATATCGGTCAAACTCGAAAGATAGTAATCATGACATATTCCTTACAATCGTAAGAAACACCTCAATATTTCTGGAAAATAACTACACAAATTGTAAGATTATTATATTGGAGATTTTAATGTTATATTTTGAGACCCCGATAATAATACAAAACAACTTACGGATTTGTTACTACAATTTAACTATGAACAAACAATTTTCTCCCCGACATGCATAACATATAACTCAAAAACCTGTCCTGATAATATTTTGTGAACTTTCCATGTCATAAAACTAAAGTCTTAAGAACTATTGAATCTGACCATGACCCTCAAATATTAACATTTCCAAATAATGATACGAACAAATCGGAAAATACATATTTCAGAAGTTTTTCTCATAATAATATTAACACTTTTAACAACCTTCTTCAAAATGAAACTTGGGATAAAATAAAAATAGCGAACAGTGCAAATCCAAAGGCCCAGGTTTTTCATAATATTTTTGTATGCAACATTTTAATTCTGCAATTCCACTTATTCGTAAGAAGTCTAATGTTAAATTACGAAAAAAAAATGTTCATTACAACACCCCTGAAATAAGGAACCAACAGGAGTTGGTTTCTTTTTTAAAGGAGGTTGTCAGAATGAATCCAAGTGAATACAATAAAACACTTTACAATGATGAAAAAGATAAATACAGTCTATTGCTTAAAAACGCTGAATAAAATGACTACATTGAACAAATTACTACTTCAAACAATAAATCCAAAACAATATGGCAAATAATAAATAATGAAGCAGATCGACATAGAGACTGTGAGAAATTGGACATTGATTTAGATTTTTTCGATGATTATTTTGTAAATCATTCAAATACCATTGTTCAGGGTATCACAAGTAATAGTCAAGTTGCTGATATTCCTAATAATCAGCATTCTCTATTTTTTGTGCCCCTAACTGTTGATGATATGGCTGACATTTCAAGAAACCTAAAATCAAAAAAATCCCAACACGTGTACCATATTACCACAGTATACCAAAACAACCAGTAGTGCATCTCAGCTTCGCGCATCGGTTGTACGCAATAATTTTATTTGGCCTTGAAACGGCCATTCGGGTTTAGATACGAGGTCCGTATTAACTAACAGTTTTACTTTTTGGACAGAGAAGGATTAGTATAATTCAAAGTTGTTAAATTTATGTTTCGAAGAAAATTTTATTGAGCAGATTAATGTTGTGATTATTATATGATAAACAATTTGAACATGTTATAAGGAAAAATTTAGAATCGGCAACAATAGCTAAACAAATTGTAATAAAACAGAGGATATACTTATTGATTTTTATTAAATACCTAGTTAAATTTCATAATCCAATAATATTCAATTACAAATTAAGATTTCATTTCATTAAATATGACGTCAAATAATTAACTTATCCTTATTATAATGTTGGAGATCATGCAAGGCCTATTTTTATTAAATTAAAGATTCTCACGATACCTTGTATATACATTTTGGAAGCTATCATTTTTGTGCATAAAAATAAACATAAGTATACCACTGGATCAATGATACACAACTATAATACAAAATACAAAAACCTGATTAGACTAACAAAAATGAATCAGGAGGGTACTGCTAGGCAAACAGAAATCTATTACTGTAAGATATATAACACTCTTCCACTATAGTGAAACAGGCGCTTGTAGGGCAGGCATTTTATGATATTGAGGATGTATTCGATTTTTAATGGCCCACATCTTCATATGAAAATTGATTTACTCTTTTAAATTTAATTAAATAAATTCCATTTCAATTTTAAAATAAAATCATGTTGGATTTATGTAAATTAATTTTAAACGTTCAGTGTAACCGGTTCTCTGGTGGTTTTATGATTTTAGTTGCTGCAGTATTTATATATAGGTAATAAGAACTGGTGTGGTTAGTGATATACTTTAACATTATTCCAAATTTTATTTTTACTCTGTGCGTCGATAATAAGTTACTTGTTTTTTTTTAAACTCTTGAATTTCAGTTCTGGACTAGTAGGTTACAATAATAATTTTTTTTGCTTAATATTTCCTTTAAATCCAAAGGGTACCTCGAACTTGCAAGAGGCTTAGCCACAACTTGTTCGATTAACCGGCAGATTTAAACCGTTCTTTCGTCACCTCGTGGACCAAGTTATTTCTTTCATTGTTCTAACAATAGTTTTCTCAATATTTCCTTCCAATCCAAAGGGTACCTCGAACTTGCAAGAGGCTTAGCCATAGCTTGTTCGATTAACCGGCAGATTTAAACCGTTCTTTCGTCACCTCGTGGAGCAAGTTATTTCCTCCATTGTCTAAATCATAGTTTTCTTAATATTTCCTTCGAATCCAAAGGGTACCTCGAACTTGCAAGAGGCTTAGCCACAACTTGTTCGATTGACCGGCAGATTTGAACCGTTCTTTTAGCACTTTACTTTATTACCGTCACATTAGTAGCTTCCCGTGTCTTTATTGAATCCGAAGGGTTTCTTGAACTTGCGAGAGGCTTAGCCACAACTCGTTCAATTACCCGGCAGATTTAGACGTTCGTTCCGTGGTTCAATATATTTTATTAGTAGCTCCCCGAGTCTTTATTGAGTCCGAAGGGTTTCTTGAACTTGCAAAAGGCTTAGCCACAACTCGTTCAATTACCCGGCAGATTTAGACGTTCGTTCCGTGGTTCAATACATTTTATTAGTAACTTCACGTGTCTCCGTTGAATCCCAAGGGTTTCCCGAACTTGCAAGAGGCTTAGCCACAACTTGTTCGGTTACCCGGCTGATTTAAGTTGTATTTGATAAATTGACCGGCCTCGACCGTTTCGTCCGTTACTATATTTTCCCCTTTACTTGTCTCATCCCTGTAGATTTAGAATTAAAAGGACCACAGAGTATTAATAGACTAGAGGATTCAAATCCTGTTTCATTTGTTATCAACCGTAAACTATTAATTAAAGGACCGATATTTGAAACATCCGTGTTGTAAATTTTATAGACAGATAGGTAAATTGTAAAGGTAAATTCAACAAGACCCCTGGAATTTTCCGTAACCTCCATCTGAGGCTATCTGGAACTCTTGACGCTAAGGGTCAAGGGGCCGTGGAGCAAACCACGTTAAAAATCTGGCGCCCGAGCATTCCGTCGAAGAATTTAAAGTCAAGGGTGGCCATAGTGACGTGTTCGTGTGGCAGGAGCCACGTGAAGGGAGAAAACGCGTTACACCCTATTACAGATGTTATAAATAGTTGCTTAGTTATTATTATTATTATTATTATTATTACAAATAAATGAGGGCAGAGGAGCTGGCTCCTATTATGCCCAAAAAAAAAAAAAAATACAATTCAAAAGAAATACCTACTAGTAGTGAACAAACAAATGAGAGGGAGAAGAAAATTACGATTAAGCTCTAAAAGTTATTGAATAAGTAACACTGATCTAGTCTATTCTTGAATATGTTGACACTTGTTGCTGAAACAATTTCACTGTCCAAATCATTCCAAATATTGAAAATTCTGTTTGGTAAAAAGTTTTGTCTCGATCTAACCGCAAAATTTTCCTTTTTTAACTTGAACTGATGTCCTCGAAGTCTCGTGTCCGTATTTAGGGTGAAAACTGTATTTAGATCACCAAAATTATATTTAAGAATTCGAAAGGCTACAATAAGATCACCTCGCGTCCTACGCAGCTCAAACGTGGTAAGATTTGCCATGGATAATCTTTCTTCATATGAAGGTCTTACAGTTCCGAAAGCAACTCTGGTAGCCTTCCGCTGTACACTTTCCAGCAACGTTCTATCACGAGTCAAATCCGGGTACCAGACTGGGCCAGCATATTCAAGGATAGGTCTGACGTACGTAGCATACAATTTGCAGAAGCTCTGAAAAGATACTTTTGAGAAGCATTTCCTAATAAGATAAAGTCTGGTATTTGCACGTTTGGTTACTGAGAGCACATGATCGGACCATGATAGTTCACTATTCACGATAACACCCAAGTCATTATGAGAGTTTACTGTGATTACAATCTGACCGTCAATAGAATAATCAAAATGTGGGTTGTTTTTACCGACGTGAAGAACTACACATTTTTCAATGTTCAATGGGAGTAACCATTCCGAAGACCACTGATGTATTGACGTTAGGTCGTTTTGTATAGATAGATGACTTGTGATGGGATTGTCATATATTTTTGAGTCGTCGGCATATTGCGATATTTTGCTGGAAACGTGAAACGGTAAATCGCTAGTGTACACTGTAAACAAAAGTGGGCCCAAAACTGAGCCCTGCGGAACACCACTTTTAACTGGTCTTTTATGAGAAAAGGAGTCACCAACTCGGACCTTGTAGAAACGGTCCGTCAAAAAGTTTTCAATCCATAGTTTTAAGTTTCCTCTAATACCGAAATGTTCTAACTTGTACAGGAGTCTTCGCTTGGGAACCCGGTCGAAAGCCTTGGAAAAATCTAAATACACTATATCAATAGGTTCTCTATTATTCAAGAATGATGTCCAGTCATTTACACAATGAAGTAAGTTTGTAAGTGTTGACCGCCCTGGAATAAATCCATGTTGTTGTTTTGGAATAATATGTTGTTCGAGGAGAAAATCCATCATAGTCTCGGAAATAATAGATGTTGAAGGTGTATTTCCAGATGTATTTGAAATAGCCAAAGTTATCCCATTTTATGAAAAAGGAAATAATTTACTGCCTGAAAATTATCGACAAAGTCATATCTCACCTAGTTTCTCCAAAATACTTACTGGAAAGTGTAATATCAAAACAATTGGTAACGTTCCTTAATCAATTTAATTTATTTTCTGCCAAACAATACGGGTTTCGACAAGGCAGAAATACTACAAAGGCTATATAAGCATTGATAAATAACATTCAAGAAGCTTTTGAAAATAGGTCACAATGTGTCACTATATTTACAGATCTTTCAAAAGCTCTTGATTGTGTCAGTCATACTCGCTTGATTGAAAAACTTGAAAGATATGGAATCAGAGGAGTTGCTAGTGATATAGTTGTATCTTACTCACAAAATAGACCACAAAGTGTACATTACAACCATAAATATAGTAGCACACTAACAATCAAAAGAGGTGTCCCACAAGGATCTATATTAGGTCCCCTACTATTTATAATATACACCAATGATCTACCTTCATACATGAATACTGTAAATAATAATCTACTAACCACTAAGTATGCAGATGATACTAACTTTTCGTATCACTGTAAAAATATGTCTGATATAACTGAAAGCACATCAAAAATCCTAACTAAAGCTAAAATTTGGTTTGATAGCAATGAATTATACCTCAACGAAAGTAAAACTGAAACTTGCGTGCTCAGCTTAAATCACACAAACAATGCAATTAAAGATATTATTTTCTTGGAAGTACATCTAGACACACGACTTTCATGAAGCCCCCACATAGATAACCTTTGTGGTGGGCTAGCTAGAACTGTTTATGCCCTACGTAGAATATCAAATATAGTTAACAAAGAAGCTGCAATAACTGCTTATTATGGACTTTTTCATTCTAAACTTCTGTATGGTATTCTTGTGTGGGGCAATGCCAGTCACGGCTTGCTACAAAGAATATTTGTTTTACAAAAAGCAGCTGTTCGCTCCATTATACAAGCAAAATATCATGAACCTTGTAAAGAGATATTTAAACAGCTTCAACTTATGAGTTTGTTCTCCTTAATTGTGAATGAAAATTTAAATTATGTGAAAAATAATAGAAATCACTTCACAAGTCATGCAGACATACATAAAAAAAAAAACAAATTGTCCCAACAAGAGTAAGAATAAACAAGTACCAGGGTCTAGATATTCGATTCTTTAATGCACTCTCTGAAGAAATTCAAAACTTGCCTACTAAAATATTCAAAACCAAAATAAAAAGTATGTTGAAGGTATGTGTCTATACAATATTAACGACTATTTTGAAGAAGTTAGACATGTCACCTAAGTATAAATGGAAAATATGTATGTGCATTATTTCAAATGTTAAAACTTTTAACTGTGAATTGTTGGTGTTAAATGTTTATTTTTATATATATATATATATATATATATATATATATATATATATATATATATATTTAAAAATGGGTGTGGAGAAGGTATCGGTATTTCAGCCACTACGCAAGAGGTTTGTCTTGTGGATCATAGATGGCCGACCAAACTTTGCTGGTCTTTCTACCACCAACTCCACTCGTGTCTTGAAGACAACTAGAAGATAAAATCAACAAAGAGAAAATGGTCGAGTCGATATCTAATTCATTCAGTTCGCATCCTGAGACAGCTGTTTCGACCTTTTAGGTCTCATCAGTCAGGCTTTCGAACTGAATATATATATATATATAAACTGTGATGACGACCTTTATGTAAATTATATAAAAACACCCTGTAAATTCTTTTTTAAAAACTGATTTATCAACTAAGACAACTTATCAAATCGGATACAAGTTCTAAACTGATTGTTTTACATGAGAATTAATTTAATGAAGAAATATGAAAAAGAACAACTCAGCAATTTATTATTATACAATTACAACTATAAATGATGACTATGCTAAATAAGGTTCTACACCTAGGACATAGGCGTAGGTGACACCTCCCCCTTCAGAGTGAAGATTTCCCAGGAAGCTGAATATTCTCTTCCGTTGCTGTGGATTTCGGTGGTTTCTTTCTAGATTTCTGCTTCTTCTTAAATATGGTCCATGCAAGAGCTACTATTATTGCCATATACAGAGTCAAAGTCCAGATGCTTGGAATGTGAAAATTGCTAGTTTCAGTAAACACTGGTGCTACTAGCTGGTTTGGAATGTCCTTGAATTTCAGTGTTTTCAAGTCTATTTTCATTGGAGAGACATGTAACTGATTGAATTTCAATTCTGTTGTTAGTGTTGTTAGTGATGAAAGGTTGTCCAAATGATTTTTGTAGAAAAATTAGCTCTTGGTTTTTGAAAAAAAATTTACACTGAATTTTCTATTAAATATATCCCTTTCAGGATTTTAGATTCTGTCTCTTGTTTACATTTAATAATTATCTTTTCTTCAATTGGAAATATTGCCAAAAATTGATTAATTTCGGGGATAATTTCAATATGGTTTTCTGTTATATAAATTTTTGTATATTGACAATTTGTAAAGTTTCCTGAGATTAAAATGTTTATTATTATGGTTATTATTATCTTGCAAGTAATTAGGAAAATGTTACTACGTATGCAAATGTCGTGTGAAGGCTTAATTATATTTTCTGATTTGAGTAAAAATTTTGTGTTTGGTATTAGTATTACATATTCTGATTCAACCCTCGTAGGGATAGGTAGCATATAAAAAAGATTAAATAAAATGTTATAGTCTATAGATATTGATAAAAAATATTCTATTCTATTATTATCTAATTTACAAACTACGTCTATGATTGCTTCAAAATCTAGTATATTCTTATATTTTATTTCAAAAGGTAATTCTGTTTTTGTTGGCTTGCAGTGTTTTTAGGGAATAATTCCAGTGAAAAAGTAACAACTTTTATTAAATTCAAATCAAATTGACAATACAAAATTAAAAAAGTCTATCTGACAACTAACTAAAGCTAGTATGATAAATAAATGTTAAATAAAAAATTTTATTCTAACACTCCCCCCTTAACATTTATTTTATCTCGGATTGCTAGAAAAATACATCTCCCTAGTGTTTTCGTAAAAATATCGGCTAATTGTTCTTCACTCTTTACAAAATCTAACGTAAAATCCTTGTTTAATCTATCTCTTAAAAAATGGACACGAACATCAATGTGTTTAGTTCTTTTTTGGGCTGTTTCATCAGTCAACATTTTTATTGCACTCTGGTTGTCCATCTTCAGAGTGATTGGTCTTGAGTAAATTTCCAGTTCTTCATATAGTCTGCTCATTATGATGATTTCTTTTATGGCTTCAGTGGCTGCAATGTATTCAGCTTCAGCTGTGGACAAAGATACAATACTTTGTCTTCTTGAATACCAATCAATAGGTGTCCCGGCGAAAAACATCACAAATCCTGAAGTCGATTTTCTAGTTCGGTAGTCCCCTGCGAAATCGGAATCACTGTATCCTACCAATAATTCATTATTTGAGTTTTTCGTATAGTGAAGGCCAAATGTTTTTGTTCCACTTAGGTAACGTATAACTCGTTTGACTCCCTCCCATTGGATTAAACGAGGATATTCCATATATCTGCTGAGTTTATTGACAGTGTATGCTATATCTGGCCTTGTGACAGATGCCAGAAATAGTAAACTTCCTATAGCCTCGCGGTACGGTGCTTTGCATAAAGGACTGTCTTCACTATCCAAATCTTTCGTAGGCCCTGGTGTATCAACTGCTTTACATGATATCATGTTGAATTTTTCAAGAATTCTTTCTATTTGTATTTTCTGACTTATAAATATTCCATTTCCAGTTTTAGTAATTTCCATTCCCAAAAATTGTTTTACTTCTTCTTCTCTCTTGATTTCAAAATTATTTTTCAAATGTTCCATTAATCTCTCTATTCCTCTTCTACTGGTTGCTGCGATTAGGCCATCGTCCACATAAATTACTAAAAATAATTTTTCACCTTCGTCTTTGTAAAAAATGCAAGGATCATTAACTGACTGAATTAGTTTGAACTCTTTCAATGTAGCTACAAATTTCGCATTCCAATTACGAGGAGACTGCTTCAAACCATAGAGTCCTTTCTTTAGTAAACAAACCCTGTTTGTCCCGTCATGGAATCCAGGTGGCTGCTCCATGTAAATAACTTCGTTAAGATCACCATTAAGGAATGCAGTCATCACATCGAACTGAGCTAATTCCATTTGATAGTACGCAGCTATGCTAAGTATCAACCGAATGGATTTATATTGTGCTACAGGACTAAATGTTTCGAAGTAGTCTTGGCCAAAAGTTTGACTGTATCCTTTTGCAACCAACCTTGCCTTATAAATCCCATTCAATTTCTTTCTGAAGACCCACTTATTCTTTATAGTTCTCTTGTTGTCTGGAAGTTGGGTTAACGTCCATGTTTCATTTTTTTGAAGTGCCTCCAGTTCTTTTTTCATCGCATTTTTCCATTCTTCACTCTGTAAAGCTGTCTCGTAATCGATTTCTTCTTCTGCTATCATACAAACAAAATATTCATATTTTACTGGTGGTTTTATTGAACTTCTATGCCTTAGGTTTCTTCCTTCTTCTTCATGTTCTTCATTTTCTTCTGTGTCATCTTGGAAACCATCAAGATCGTGTTTTTCGTTATTGCTATTGTCTTCTTTTGTCTCTGTAGTCTGTGTTACTTTTTCTTCTGTTTTAATCAATATTGATGTACTCTCTTCAATGGATTTCTTTGGAATTACATCTCGGCATACTTCTATTCTTTGATCGGTTGGAAAATATATTCTGTATCCTTTCGTTTCTTCAGAATAGCCCACAAAAATCTCTTCTTTGCTTTTATAGTCCCATTTTTTACGAAGTTGTTTCGGTATATGGGTATATACAGGCTGTCCAAATATTAAGAAATGATCAATCTTTGCTTGCTTTTTGAATATTAGTTCAAATGGTATTTTACCGGTTATTGAACTAGTCCCCGTTCTATTCAGAACATGAGATGATGTATTTATGGCTTCGGCCCAAAACAGTTTTTCCAATTTTCGGTGATAAAGTAAAGTTCGGGCGGCTTCTACTAATGTCCTCATCTCCCTTTCGGCTGCTCCGTTTTGTTCGGGTGTATACTTCACTGTGAACTGATGTTTTATTCCGAATTTTTTTAATAATGTCTCCACTTCCATATTTTTGAATTCTGTCCCATTATCTGTCCTTATTACTTTTATTTTTTCATTTGTTTCGGTCCTGAATTTCGGTATAAATTCGGTTAATTTTTCAATAACTTCATTTTTATTTTTCAGGAAATAAACATATCGATAATGAGAGTAATCGTCCTTGAATAATAAAAAATAAATCGATCCTCCAAGCGATTCAACTTCCATCGGTCCTCCAATATCAGAGTGTATTATTTCTCCTGGTTTAGTAGTCACATTGGTTGAAATTGAAAATGATTGTCTACTCTGCTTTCCATAAATGCATGATTCACATTGAAAATTTGAATCATCTTGAATTTTGATATCAAAACTCCTCAAAATTTTCTTGCAATGTGAGATATTTTGATGTGCCAATAAATAATGCCATTCTTCCATTGATTCCTTTGTTTTAGAGCTTATGAAACTAGCCGCGTCTTCGTCAAATCTGACTTCAAATTGTAGTTTGAATAATTTTCCTGACCTCTTTCCCTGGACTATAATTCGACCATCCTTTTTGATCTGACATTTATTTCTGTCAGTTATTATGATACAACCTTTATCAGTAACAGCGCTTGCAGAAAATAAATTATATTTCAGTTCAGAAACGTAAAAAAACATTCTCAATGGAGCAACTAACGCACTCATCATCGTCAGTT
>CAJUYG010003634.1:0-20350 GCA_910591675.1 Galerucella calmariensis | reverse complement strand
GTACACTCCTGCTCCTGTTCCTTCCCCTGTCTGTGATCCGTCTGTGTCTGCAATTACTGCAGTGCACTATCCCGACTTTATTTCATGTTCCATATTTATATGTCACAATGTGTAGGTGATTTGTGTCATCTGTGACACCCACCTTAATATAATGTCATTATAGAGTTTCATGTTTCAATAACTCCAAATTTTAAGTCTGTTTTAAGGTCGAGCACAATTATTTATTCAAGGTCATCACAATTACTGCGAGGCAGTAAATTCGTGTTTCCAATAACTCTCTATTAAATATATTATTCTCACGCTTCACAAAGTTTTGAAATATATTTATCAGAAAAAGTGACCGTTGAACCAAAAAGAGATACTATTTCGGTGACTATATGCCCCGACAGACATTAAAATGCACTTCTTTGTCAAACGGGGTTGGTGTGAACTACAAGATTCAACCAACCATTTTGGTTTGCTATAAGAAGGGTCAAAATTTAACTTGCAGACCTGTTCGGCGTATTTGCGCGTCATCAGTACAAGGTATATGTTCTCCGTTCGCGAGCTCGAAGCCCAATCACGGACTGGAGAATACTTTAAAATCACAATCAATACATGTCTTCCAGTAACGGAAGTGTAAAAGTTGTGACAATAGCGACATCTTCACCTCCAACTGCAAGCCAAAATTCGAGAAAATTGACAATTGGCTTGAAACAATAACGTATTATTATAGTTTCCTGTAAATTTCAATATTCATGAAGGATACAGAAGACAAAGGATTATCATAATGTCGGATAGTCAAGCAGCCATTAAGGCACTGAGCTCTTGTGTAATCAGTTCCAAAATGGTGTGGGAATGCCTAGACAAACTCAATGAACTATGCGAGAACAATATAGTCACCTTACTATGGATTCCAGGACACACTGGAATAGAAGGAAATGAAATAGCAGATGAACTAGCAAAGAGGGGGACTGAAATACCTTTCTGGGGTCCTGAACCCTTTTGCGGAATCAGCCCCAATGTAATATTGGAAGAAATAAGTAAAGCCGAGAAAAAGAGAAGATCTGACCATTGGAAAGATCTTGTAGGGCTTATACAATCAAAGACTCTTCTGGGTGACTACAACCTGTTGAGATCAAAAGAATGCATGAGTCAAAGTAAAACTGCGATAAGAGTTTCAACAGGAATCCTAACGGGACATTGTCGCCTGAATGGGCACATGAAAAAGCTCAAAATAGTGGAGGAAGAAGAATGCAGACTTTGTGAAATGGAAGAAGAAACCTCCATCCACATTGAGATGATATAATATTAAGAATTTATATTTCATTTAAAATAACTAACTATATTTATAAGGTGAGCGACCCGAGTGCCATGTCATGTGGCTCAGGTTCACATCAGGAAATTGATTGCAATGAAATATTATTTTGTAATATGTATGTGTCAATACGTCTATGCTGAATATCGAGAAATGGGTAATGCTGTGTAAGCAGCATCTGCCGATTAGCAAACAGGAAATACGTTTTGCTATTCTCGATATTCAAGGAATATAATTGAGGCAGTAATAAAGTTAAGTTGATATAGTTAACTTGTGTTTTTTTAATTATATACCCTCTATGGCCTAACCTTGGAAGAACCGACAAGAGTACACATATTGCATCATTACAACATACTTTTCAACTGCACAGCACTTCAGAATCCTAGAGCACAGCACCTGGAGATTACTGGATACAAGAGGAACATTTACCTAAGTTGAAGCCTGCAGACTTCCTAAAATTCCTCCGGGAAATAGGACTAAAGGAACTACTAGTTTCTGAGACTCTCCTCAGAAACTGAGAAGAAGTAAGTGGGCACAATAGATCTTTTAGGTCTCAGTGAATGTCACCCCAAAATACATACATACATACATTCCTGTAAATTCGTCATATTCAGTGAAGCGTGCTACCAATGGATATCGAAGAAAAAATATATTATTCCGACGCTTAACAAAATTTTGAAAAATATTCGAGAACAGTGACCGTTCAACTAATCAGAAGCAGCTAGGTACTTCCCGGGCTATAGACCCTATAAACCAACCAAAATATCAATCGAAACTTTTTCAAAAAATCAAAATAATATACCTATTTATTTTTCGTTATCTATTGGTAACACGATTTTACAGATACGAATATTGTCAGAACTTAACATTTCCATTGCTAAAAGAAATGTATTGATTGTGATCTAAGTGTCTCATTCACTCCATGATTATGCTCGTAGAGCTCTCGGACGGAGAATTTAGTTTGTATTTCACAGCCATTGAAAGCTGAATTTCTCAAGGGTATTAAAGTAAATGTGGTAAAAAATAATTTCACGTGAACATCTTATTGCCGTGCTATTTCTCCTGATTCAAAAGCAGGGTATAGGCACAGATTATAAAGAGAACAGATACGAAAGCTTGACAGAGAACAGTAAAAAGAGAGAGAGATGAGAGAGATGGGTGGACATACCCATTTAAATGCCCATCGTCTTGTCGACTCCGTTCGGGCTGTTTCGCGAAATTTGTCAACAGGGTTGTCAATTTGCATAATATTTCCTTCAATCCACGATCATAGGTCAAATATTTTATAAGCATTTATTTCAAGTGCGATAGTTATACAGATATAAATATTCGATAATTACTTGTTTGAAATCAATTTTATTAACATTAAATGAATTATACAATCAACAAGATTATATAATAAAAATCATACCATAAATATATACTTTTTACACAAATCACATCCTTGGCAACCATGCACAATAACTGTGACGGCTAACCCAACCTAGCATAATGAAAACGTCAAAACATGCTCAAAATCACTTGTAATCTGTTCTCAAAATTCATAACGCCATTTTTGTTTGCTCCATTGTTTGAAGGTGTTCAATCGGCGATATTAATTGTGTTATTTGACTAATCGATTGTGCGTTGTGGTAATATTAACTATAACTATAAAAATATAGTTGTATAAATTATTATTCTTATAAAATGGATGAACATCACGGCGGAGTGTATTGTTCATACAGAGACTGTCCAAATAAATTTTATTCGGAAAGAAAAATAAAGTTCTTTCGATTTCCAAGGGATGAGAGTATTTAATTTAATATCCCGGCCTATGATGAAAAAATTTTTAAAGTTTTTGATATTAACATTGGTGCTACAAATTATTATCAAAATTCTTCCTTGCATAGGTGTATATTGTATTCCCTTTGATAATAAATAAATTAAGAATTATTTTTACTTCAAAATTTGGTTGATTTTTGTAATTATTTGTGTTATCTAAAAATGTATTTATAAATTAATCTCCCAAGAGTAATGACTATTTATAACAAGTTATAGGAATGTACATATAGGTATTTAATAAATACATAAATATATATTCGATTATGATTATTGTTTTAATTCATGGCGCAGTTTTAAAGATTTAGTGGAAACTTCCGGAAAAACTAGATCCGGCACTAAAAATTGTTATTGTCCCCGAGTCAACAGTGCAATTTGGTAAGAAATTCAGAAAATATTTCAAACTGGCAACATCGCGGCCATACCGAGTTAAAGGTCGAAGGTCATTGACGACGGAGCTGAAAATCGTTTGATGTTTTACCGGAATTCGTATCTGTTCTCTTTATAATCTGTGGTATAGGCACAGGAACATGAATTAGGAGAATGGTAGCCAAACGCGGTGCTTCAAATTGGAATAAAATCTATTCCGACTGACAGATCCACCTGTAGTGGAAATATTGCGTATTGTCCTTGAATCAACAGTGAGGTGTCGATGTTGTTCTTGCCTAAATAGGCATTCACATACCATTCCACTGATTGCACAAGAACTCAGTGCTTTAATAACTGCTCGACCATACGATATGACAATCCATTGCTTAAGAAATTTAACTATCAGTTCTGCGTCCATTTTCTCGCCCAAAACAATTTTCAAATTGCCTGGTAATTTATTTTGTTTTCTTGATACCAGGTATTTGGATCAATCACCTATTATATGCTTCACTGTCAAGTCTTTGTTACATATATTGCAGGTTGGTTTGTCTTCCTTTGCTATCAAAAACTTATGGGTTAAACTGGTGTGACCTAATCGGAGTCGATTGATTTTCACTTGGTCCTCCCTGAGTCCAGTTTTTTGTCGCCGCGGAGCTTAGAGTTGGACATTTCCCACTCATTTTGCCACGCACTGAGAACTTTTTGTTTTATGTAGCCTTTAAAATCGCTAGGCACAACATTTGGCACATTCACCGATCTTTCACTTGTGGAAGCTTGGATGAATACAAAACGGGGTTTTAGCCGAATAAAATCACTATGAATAAACACCGAGAGCAAAAAGTAGGAAAAATACAATTTTCAAACAGTTTTACGAATTTATTTCAATTTTTAATATGTGAAATCTGTTGATAGTAAGTTGAGCTACTATACTACTTGTATAATATCCCTATTAAAATGAGCCGTTATAATTTTTTCAGATATGAATTTTTCATTTAACGTAATTCCACGTATTTCTTTATTATAAAGAATGGAGTTAGCATAGGCGCCGTTGTATGATAGTATAATCGACATGTTCATTCACAGCATATGGTTAATATTATCTAATTGTTTTCTTCGACTTGCAAGATGTTCAAGTGCCCTGATGTGGTAGAAGTAATTTATTCCTTAAGTTGTTTCTCAATAATACAAATTTGAATCTAAAGCATGATTCCAACCGAAGCTAACCACTCATGTGAAATTATTTTTTTATGAAAAGAGCATTTTAACTAAATTATATTTTATAGTCCAAGAAAAAATATACAAAAATATACTTTTATATTGTCTGGATTTTACTTAAATTATAAACCATTAGACTTGTGCTTTGTATTTTGTCCAAAACAACTTTTTTTCTAATTTATTTTGTTAAATCAACATGTATGTACACAGGGACTTTCAAAAAAAGGGGACCCCGACTCTAAGATAGGTAGAAATCTATCTGTTTGTATCAACTAAAGGTGGATTCATGCAACATCAACTAAACTAAAACTAATTTAAGATGAAGATTAAATTTAAACTAAGAATGGTCACATGTTCATGCAACATAAATTGAGAAATTGATAAATCAACCGGACATGCGCTCTATTATCAATCATTTGTCAAATCTTTCAATAGTAAATTATAAATATTAAAAGTAAACCAACTTGCTCACGAAAAATATTATTATAAACTATAAAAGTATTCTCAAACATGTAATACAAGTTCATGTACACAAAAACTTAACACAAATCACCAGTAGGTGATTTGTGGTTAGGGCATGCGTTGAATTCATGGAAGAAATTAATTTCTCAGTACATAGTTGGCCATCCTTTTTAGTTTTAATTTGAATCTTACATTCTCAGTTTCTTGCCTGAACATCTACATCACATTACATGGTTTTATCTTCTTGGTTTTAGTTTAGAATTTATTTTAGTTTTAACTTTTTTTGCATGAATTCACCTCAAGAGCTACGCTGGACCTGAACCGATTTTTATATTAAAGATATCATGGAATAGTAATTATTTTAACGCTTTATAAGAATTGGAAAATATTTTTAAAGACAGTGACCGTTCAACTGAGAAGCAACACCTACTTTCCGGACCATAGGATATTGAATCAAGTTCAAAGTCAAATGGGGTTGGTATATCTACAAAATATTTAACACCAACCATTCTGGTTTGCAATTAGAAGGGACAACATAATTTGTAGAGTGGTTTCAGCGTATTTGCGCCTCATCAGTACAAGGTATATGTTCTCCGTCCGCGAGAACTGGAAGCTTCATCACGAACGGAAGAAGAGTTGGGAAGTAGTTGTTGCTTTTTATTTGACGGTCACTGAGTGGTGTGAATAAAAACGAAGTACATGCTAATACTAGAAGTATTAGCATTTTCTATAAAGTAGGTACTTCAAAACTAAGAAGAAACTACATTTCAAAGTGGATACTTTTAATTTTTCCGGAAGTTACCATACTAAGTAGCACTCTCGTGAAAATGACTAAAGTATTTACTGCAATTTAAAGTAGCGACTTCTTACAGCAGATACTTCGATTTCAAGAAGAAATTGTAGTATTTGCTAAACGTTAGCGAAGTTGGTATAATAGTAGCTTCTTGAGAATTCTACGGTTAGTTTTGTTTGAAAATGGATGGAATACGCAGAAGAAAAATATACAGTGCATAAATATTGGTTAACTCTTTAAGGGCTGTATCTTTTACAGACTTGATGGCAGGTGTCATTTTTTTATCCAGCAGTATCCTGAAATCTTCTAGCATTATAACAAATTCTAATTGTTTATCTCCATTTTGGGACTCTTCTTGCTGGGGCATTTCTTCATCTAAAGACATTTCACACAATAGGGTACAAGCATAAATTTTGCTATTGGTGGGAATTGACGCTTTATCAGGTCTCCTAACACCTTTCATGCCTATTTTTTCAAAAAAATATAAATTTTACTCTTAAAACGATCTTAAAAATCATAAAATTTGAAAGTCCGCCAAAACGCGCTTTACGTCATGAATATGGCTGCCCCATGGTGTGACGTCATTTGTTTACGTTCTTATTTGTATAACACGCTCTGAGTTCTTGTGACCTAATCTGTTTCTGAGAGCTTTGTATTCCAAGTATTGCATTGTTCCAGTGTGTAAATCAACGTCTATTAAAACTCCAGACAAAATATTTGTTACTTTACCTGGTGGCGCAAGCAAAAATGCACTTAGGAGAAGGGCATTACTTTTGTTTGTGAAGACCATTTTAATGTAAGTACCTACTTCTATGCTGGTATTCTTAAATAGTTTGAGGTTATGTACCAATATGTCTAGGAATCAACCATAAGAACATCATTTTCTTACGACCACACATCGAAATATGGTTAGTATATATTATATAAATAAAACATAGTTTAAATCGTACTTACGATGATGCTTCAACTCCTCTTATTTCCTCTGCATTAAAGCAGCTGTTTGACTTCATAAATTCAAGCAGCATAAATGAGTCTACTTTGGGCAAGTTAGGTATCAGTTTGTGCTTTTACAAAACCTTCGCTAGCCATATTATCTTCACTCACAAAATATGAAAGAATCGTCACTGAACACTGAACTAGTAAATAAACTATGTTCATCCAAAATTTTTAATTATCCTCGGAAATATCGAATATTTATGTCCACTTTCCACTTTACGTTGACTTTTAGAAATAAAAAAAATCACACACAAACACGTAATGGTCTCAAACAAACATATAAATGATATTTTTACGTCGATGAAGCAATTAATAGTTGATTAAAATACAATATAAACACACAACTACACAACCTAATGCAATACCGGCCATATTGACATGAGTAAACACAAGAGATATGACATCACACGTATCATCGGTAGCGTTCGGAAATCCTCGGGTTGTGGTCGGAAAGTGCATTGAAATTTGAATTTTATTTTAAAACTTGGGAGTAATTTCCAATGGAAACTGGTATATTTCCTACTATTAATAATTTTTGATATCATACTTACTATTATAAATTAATATCCAAGCAAAATATGAAATATGCGTGTACTCTATTACGAGCACACTCTATTATTTTTATTAATTTAATTGACAACCAAGAAAAATAGCAAATAATATTCCGAGTAGTTTCGACAATTTTGTATAACAACAACGATGGAACAGAAAATCTAATGAACTTGTCATGACCTGCTCCCCGATCAGAAGTAGTGGGAGATGCTGCACATGTCAAAGCATATACTAAGGGCTAGAAGTAGATACTACAAGCAGTGTAGTAAATACTTCATCGTTAAGTAGATTCTACCAGAACTGAGCAAATGCTTCATGATGGAGCAGATACTTTGAAGTAGATCCTTAAATTTGTAGTATTAGCATGTACTTCGTTTTTATTCATACCACCCACTGTCTTTGAAAAATATGTTTCTAATATTATGAAGCGCTAGAATAATTATTATCCTGCGATATCCATTGGCAACGCGCTTTATTAAATAAGTACGACAATATTACAGGAAACTATAATAATACTTTATAATTCAGTTCTCTGTTAATAACTTGGAAACTATTAATATCTTAAGATTTTTGAGAAAAGATCTTCAAAAAGAAGCAAATCTTCAATAAAAAATTCTGACTCCCAGAACTATATCTCTCTTATTTATAATACTTCCTTATATTATAATGAAAATAATTTATCAAATTGGACAAAGTCAAACAATATGTTTACCGTATTTGATGCAATAAATTTCATAATGCCGTGAAAGGAGCAAAACAAAGCTCTCTAGCATACTCTTATAAACGTTATAAGTTTTGTGAACCTGAATAAAACCGAACTTGAATTATACGGCAGACATAAATAGATTTTTCTTATTTACATTTCAATGTTCAATTTTAATTTTTCTTTATGCTGGCACAAGCATTTCTGTTTTTGTTTTCTTTCACTTCCCTCCAGCTAGCTACCAACTATGTTTATTCTGTTTCTTGATTTCCATTTAAAATGAGTTTGACTGACATTGTTAGAAGCGATTGAATTTTTCTTTTCATGGCTATAAAATGTATTCCAAGTTATAGTTTACAGGCAATAAGTATCTCGCTCAATTCAAGAAATAATGTAATGGATTTATTGTGAAAACTGTTGTGAATGGCATCAAAATGACGCATCGAAAAGTTTATTGCACTTAACAGTCCTTGGAAACCACCAAAACAATCAAAATTCTATGATAATTTGCTACTCCTACTTTTCCTTTTATTCCTCATTAACCTCTAGAACAACAATAATTTACCAAGGATGTTGTAGTTAATCGACGAATTGAATTTCAATACCATCCACAAACTTGTATTCAAAATTATTAATACCATACACATGCAGTTCAGATGAGTACTTTGATTGCTTTATGGTGAAAGCGAGAGAAATGCTCGACGAGTGGCTCTCAACGTTTTCAGGTGTTACACCGTTATCCAGTAAGAGCTGATGATGATGTAATTAATGCCCTACTTGCGTATGCTGTTATCAGTACTTATACTTCTGTAAGAAACATAGCTGAAGAACTGCGAGTAAGCGAAAGCACAATACAGATGATTTTGAACAGAAATATCACCCATATGTAAGAAACATGGCTGAAGAATTGCGAGTGAGCACTAGCACGATGCAAATATCACCCTCATAAACTACATTCAGTTCAAAGACTGAGGCCTACTGATTTCAACAGAAGATTAGAATGCATATCTCCAATCGATGTTATAAATGTCAACAATCCTTTACTATCAAATCAAATATTTTGGAGTGATGAAAGCCGCTTTCACAACGATGGTGTAATTATTGGTAACAATCCCCACTATGACTCCGAACAAAACATTTACTAGGAAATGTCACCTTGAGAGTGTGCAAGTAATTTACAGACTGTGTTATTGGAATTGGACCATGAATAGCCATACTCAGTTAATATGTTGCCAATCTCAGTTTCAGGGAATTGATTCAAGTTTGCATTAATACAGTCATCAATCAATCCCTTATCAAGTTGTAGGTAGTTCCAATGAAATGGATAGTTTTATTACCTATTTGCAAATTAATTGGAATGAAGAATCCAAGAGATAGAAGAAAACATGCCGTACAGGTGAAAACTATAGTAGTCTTGGTTTTGAATATTTGCTGGCATATCGAACATTTTCAAACAAAGATTCCCAGACGCCTCTGCACAGTTAGACTGAACTAACGCACCATATAGCAGAATATTCCAGTTAATGGGACAAATGACCTGAGTACTGGAAAGCGGTGAACATGGAAAGTCAATAGAAAACAACAAATTAACGTGATGTTGGTGTGTATTTGGTACATTGTCGCACTAGATAGAAGAGTTTATATATAAGAAACCAAGATCAGATGAGGAATAAAAATTCCCTTCAACGGAGCATTTCAGCATTTCAATGAAGCTTGCCTCAGCTCATTTTTTGTAAAAGACCGTACATATTTTAAATAGTTGAAAAATACATTTCACCAACTAAGAAAACTAGCCAAATCATTAATCATAAATTCTGCTATTAGCTCGCGCTAGAAATCGATAGTACCATGCTCGAAATTGTCCAAAGCAAAGAGGTGAATGGTAAAGATAGATCCGCTGCAACTTATTTGTCATCAGTCATTATTTACGATATTGTTTATATTCTGTGGAAACATAAGTCAGATATTATTCCATTCCATTCCATTCCATTCTGCATGAGGCAAATTGAAGTCACCCAAAAAGTAAAGCTGTACGTTATGCGGTTCTTGGAGAATGTCTATGTTGTTACAGAATGCTTGGTATTGAATTGCTGTATACTAAGGTGGCAGGTGAACTGCTAATTAAGCTTGAAAGCAAGAAATGAAGTCCATAACAACCAGACTATTCGCTGCTCAAATATTTTTGCTTACATCGAGCGTAATAGTTATTTGTATGCCAAGGACTGAAATTGCTACTTTGTTGGACGAGTCTGAAAATAGCGAGACGAGCGAAGCGAGGCGAGCAGCAGACAATTCCAACAAGCGTACCGCAGCGTACCGCAGCCGTACACAACATTTTTTAGACGACGCATAAGATCCAAAACTTTTTCAATTACACTGAGGAAAGGAAATAAATAATGGAAAATTATAAACATTTTATTTATCGAACAATATAATGTACTCAATATTATTTGCAAAGTCAATATTAATTTATTAATTATTCATTTGCAAAAAGTAATGTTGGGAAATTATTAATATCCATTGGATTGGATGCAGGTATTTGAGCAGTTGGATTAAGCCGTCTTTTATTTTACAGCAATGTATAGAAAATCAATTGTTAGCAGAATTATGTTTAAATTAAGATATTATTTTGATTTTAACAAAATTTTATTCATTTTACACTTTAATTGCCGGAGCGTGGTGAATTGCTGGATTATATTTCACTTATCTAAGAAATTCGAAGAATTTTGTTTCCACCGACGTTTTCTAAATAGCGCACTCTCCCAGCTAACAGAAGAATTTAGCTAAAGCAGGTTTAAATGCGCCGTTAAAGAGAGTTTAATCCTATCCTGTGAATCAATTCCCTATCTCACCCAGGCGTCTTCAAGGATATATTGGGTTATTATTTCTGTGATGAGAGAATGAGTAGGTCTGGAAACCAAAAAATTATTTTGAATAAATAATGGGATCCTTTATTCCATGCAAAAAACTAAATAGCTTTTATCATATTATTGATAACGTTTGAAAATTTTTATGTGCTAATATACGCTCACGAAACATATTTTTCTATACGAAATTTCAAATCTAATGAACTATCACACAAATTTATAGAATGTGCATTTTCATTTTTCACCATTTTCAAGTTTTTGGTGAGATTAACAGACGTATTGTAGTAAAACATAAACTGAAATAATGATAAAACCAATCACGCTGTATCTATTCACATTATGCTAATGTTTATATAATTAAAAAAATTCGACAGGATGGGAGCTTGAAGGGGCGTTTTCAGATTAATCAAATCAGATTTTCAATTAATCAAATTATGTTGATGATTGCGTAATGTGGCAGACCGTGAGACGAATTTGATTAAACTCCTGTAGAATGTTGTCGTTGGAAACATTAGGTATCGAAACTTGAATCAGGTACGTCAGACATGTATTAATCCTGGAACTAATTCTTAGACTAATATTAGTGATTCGTCTTTGTTAACTGTAAACTGTAAACTATGTTATAACGTAATGTTTGTATGGATATTAAGACGGATTTGTGAATCTGTTTAATGTGCTATAGAGGCAATTGTTGTTCGAGTCGTTAAATTATGGAATATGCTTATTATATTTTAATATTTTAGTGAATATTGATTATTTCACCGATAGATTCGCTTATTACGGAAGGTTGATGTAGGTAACTTCGATGAATCCGGGGTGAAATCAGACGATTTTGGAGTATTTTTGCAAATGGCATATGCTACACGATATTTGAGAAACATTCGACAAGAGAAAAACACATTCTTTGTAATTGAATGTCCTCCGTGACTTATAGCAAGGGAAGTACTTGTAGAAATTCCATTTGAATTTCTACAATAGATTTCTTAAAATAAATAATTTCTAATAATTCGGATTTACCTCGTATATATCTGTCTTTTTCGAATGGCGCCTGGTCGCGTGGTCTCAAGCAAGTGCGCAGAAATTTCAAAATAGCCTGTAAAACCTTTGGTTGATAAACCCAAGTAGCAATTTAAATTCTATAAGGATTGTATAAACAGCTACAAGATTTATGTCTTATAGGATACTTAATTTCTTATAACGGTCTACAAAACAATTATATGATCCTTATACAACTGAAAAGGGCCCATTTTCATAAAACTTTTTGGTTGTATAACATTTCTATTATAAGTTTATACAAGTCTTATATGACTGTTTTATAATCATTTATACATCTACTATAAAATGATTTAATAGTGTGTCTTGTAGTCACATCTATAAAATGGGATTGAAACAGCACTATAAAGGTCTCACAAAATGGTTATATAATGCAACATATTTTTTTATAATGCTATTATTTCGAGCACAATGGAAACATTTTGTCATCTAGCAGTTTATAAGAGCATTTCATTTTTTAGTGAAGAATATCAGAACCAAATTATATTTCAACTTGAACGTGCATCATAGATTGTAGAAATGGAGATTTATCAAAACGACTTGGGCCGCTTGGACGGACATCGATAGTAAAAATTATAATTCCATTTGGATGGTTTAATAGCACAAATTTTGATGCGCCGCAAATTTTACTGATAGATTATAGGTATATATTTGGCAAGAAAATGAAGCGCTCCAATTCTGGTTAAGTTTAAAGTAGATACCTAAAAATAATAATAAAATAGAAAATCCTAAAATACTTTTTTTTTATGATTTTAATAGTTTATCACTTCATATGGATATTCTTTCACAGTATAATTCTCTAAATAATGATAATGTCACATTTTTCAATATAGTTCCATGTTTCCAACTCAATTGCTCATAATGGCGGCGAAAGCGGTACAAGAATTGCTTATTTAAACATGGCGATTTATAAAGCAACAATTCCATCCCAAAGAAAAGCATTAAACAATATTTTATTGTCAAGTGGAACGGTATACGATAACTGTTTTATAACGAAGAAGATTTAGGCACTATACAACTAAAAAGTGTTATATAATGCAACGCAATTGAATGCTATACAATATTTATTATAAAACATTATACAGCTTCAATAAGACAAGCTTAAGTAACTATTTTATATTGTTGTAGCTGTTAGTTATATAGGATATTATAGAACTCTTATACAATAGGTATAAATGTCTTATAAAATGATATATTTAATATTGTATAAGCTGGCTTATAAGGTATTATATCATTTTAAAAAAAATGATCGTATAATGCGTTATAGCATGTATTGTAAAAGTCACTATAGAATCATTTAATACAACATTTTAAAAAAAAAAACAAAATTATCGCAACAAAAGGCTTGATAGAAATAAAAAGTCCTTGAAACAACGCTATTCGACTATTATACAACAATTCAGTCCTCTTAGAATTCCATTTGGCTAGTTGGGAAGTAAGTAATCAACGGTAAAACGACACTTTTTGGTAAAAATTTGTCAAGCATAAATGGTCGTGCTTTGTTTTGATATCGCTTTCACAGCATTCAGCTGTTGAATTTCAACCCCCGAATCATTGGGCTTAAATATTAAATATTATTATTAAGTGATGTGAAATTGCATTACACCAGTGCCAATATGTAAGTATTGTTCATATTCCATAATTAATTATTCATCGAGGCGGCCATTAATGATGGTGGACCGGCATTTCATGGGCACCTGAAAATAAGGGGTTACCAAATCATCTTACCATATTGTCTTTACAAATTATCGTCTTACGACCTTTGCTAAATCAACGGTCTAATAGTGATTTTGTCGTTTTCATTTGGAGCTTTCAGTTTACCATTTTTGTTTAATTAAAAAACTTTGTTGCTGTACATAATGTTAAATTTCGCGGTAACCGAGCTCTAGAAAATTGATTTGAAAGTGTTTTGCCTCGATTATTTATCTAATATTCAAACTATTATAAAAGTTTTATTTGCAAGTTTTCTCATCGGGGCATAAGAAAAGTCGTAATAAACTATGCTACCGGAAGGTTGACTTTTTATTATTAACCTTTCACCCAAGTTTTTTAGTCTCTCTGATCTAGGTGTCTGTGCCTTTACATAGACTGGTCCTTCGTCCAACTTACTGTAAGTGTATACTTGCAGGTTAAATTTACATTACGACAACAGGCTCCCAACAGATGGAAAAGAAAGGTACCCTCATATTACATTTTATCAACCTCGAACCAGAACCTGCTAAGTACCTATTTTCCCCTCCAGTACTTGTCACAGATAACCCACTTATAGATGTGATCCGTTGCGCCCCCTATTTGTGTGGGTGGCGCTACCTTCAGAGTCCTGTCAGTAGCTTCAACACCTTTGGGATGGTCGTGATCATCGCTATATAACAGCCGAAAAAAAAGATTTCTGTAATTTTACAGTTTTTGGCGGCATATTCAGAATTACTATAATTACACTTTTATTGGAAAATAGCATTTATTATCAATTTTCTGATATTCCAATTACTCAACATCAGATTGATATTACAATAATAACAATCTAATGATCAAATTGAATAAAGTCGAATTGAATATAAAAATAATAATTATTATGTTCTCATAGGCACAAAATAATTATCGACCCTCAAGAATTATGAACTTCCATATTTATTATATTTCATTCAATTTGCGTCACGATAGCATTTAATAAAACTTAATGGCACGCGATTCTTCCATTTTATGAGAATTCAAGCATATTATTACCATAAAAACTTACAATCGGTTACCGTAAACTATATTCGAACAGCAATTACCATTTTTATTATTAATTATACAAGGTAGTGTAAATTGTTGTGAAGTAAAGGAATTTTCTCCTTTTTTTTTTCATTCCATTATCTTAATTTGGACTGTTGTAGGTATAGGGCATTGTATTTCTTATGGGGTTTAGGCGTACAGTGTTGTCAGCTACTCGATGGGAATCTGTAATGTTTTTTAGATAATATACAAAATTAAACATCAAAACAGATATTCCGCGATGTGCAGGAGTTTCTTAAAGAATCCTTTTTGTATTTGTGCATACTTTACGTAGAATATATCAAAACCAGGACCATTTATCCCCGTTAACTTTATTTATGATTCGGTCACTGAAATTGTGCAAACAGCTGGTAGAACGATACAGGAAAGTATTAACATCAACAAGGGAATGTGCGAGACTCAACTTTACGTATTGGGTATATACAAGGTATCCAAAGTTATCGTTTCCAGGCTTTGGAAGATAATCTAATACTGTGAAAACTGTTGTGAATGGCTTTAAAATTAGATTATAAGAAACTTCATTCCACTTGACGGTCCTTTGGCAGCCACCTCTCACTTTCTCTTTTCAAATATCACTCCCTGTTTATTTTCGTTGAAAATTGCTTGTCACTATACAGGGTGGTCCTTAAATAATTGTAGGTAGGTACATAGAAATACTGTACAATCGTCCCTTTAAATTTTGCGATTTAAATGAACTAGTCTCAATAAAATGTTGATATCAAGAGAGATACAGGGTGCTGAACGTGAAATTTTAATTTTCGTTTTCACAATAACTTTAACGCTTTTTGACGTATATGCACAAATATTTGATGTTGGGGTTTTTTGGATATAAGAAATCATAATTTTGTACCTATTTCGATGTATTTTGTAGAAGGCGCCACATCATTACAACAAAAAAAGGTATATTTGTTAGTATCCCCAATTCTTAAACACCAAGAAAAAGATTTATTTGTGACAATCGAAATCTTATTATGTCAAATAAATATGATTTTCCATATGGCCTAACTAATATTTAATTTGTCGTTAGGAAAGGATTTGTTTCAAGTTCGGAAAGTAATATTGTTGATGGATAGAAACATATTCATTGTCATCAATAAAATGAGTTATCTATCGAAAATTACATTTATTCTTGTAAAAATGTATCATATTTGTCTCAAACAACATTTATTGAGGTATAATGACAAAATAGTTATATTAAACTTTGAAAGCATTTAAATTAAATAAAGTAGTTTTCCAATAACCTATATTTAATTTGCAAGCTAACTATATTGTTTTATTATAAAAAAATTACTTTATGGCAGAATGACATTCCTTTATCATGAAAAAATGTATTTTATCGGTAAAAATATATTTGCCTAAAAAATCGAATTATTTATGGTATTGTTTTTTGTTTATGGAAGCTACCCACATGCACTATTCAATACAATGGCTTTTGAAATGTTTTTAAACATTTAGAAATATATTAAAAGTTCACGGTGTATTAAGCAGTATGGATATTAACTTCCTCACGGTTCTCTAAATAATAAGGTTACTTAGGAAAATATATTTTTCACAAATATTTGTCTAAGCCGTTTCCAGACTATGTCGAACAACAAAGTTGACTTTCGTTTTGTATGTATGGACACGGATTAAAATTACAGTATTTTTATGACAAACATGTTTAAATCTAATGAAAATTAATGGTCTCTATTTATGCATAAAACTGTTTAGTAGGAAAGCAGGATAGGAATAAAAAACTTGCTGCTGAATATTTTGATCTATTAAAAAGAAAACTATACATTTTCAAAATAGATACCATACATTTATAAAATGGAAACCATACATTGTTGAAATTAAACATACCTACATGATCTAAACATAACCAACAATGGTATCCACAAGATAGCCTTGTATATCCTTGAGTGTGCTCATTAATGCTTTCCCCATAGTGGTTTTTTGGAGTTCTTGGAGTTGATCTGACAGGTTTAATTGAGAAATGTGTATGTTTGAGGTACATTTCGCTTGCTTGTTACTTCTACCTACTTCAATATAATCGTCATTTATTTCCTTACCTTCAAAGATATCTCACAATTCTTGTAATCGCCATGAGTTCAACAATTCATTCATTCTATTATTAAACTTATTTTTGTCCAGAGCACTTTAACCACATACTTCACAAAAACAAAATAATTAGTGAAATTGCAAAAACTGATCTAATTAATCATGCAGACTGACGCCAAACGTATACAGGTGGTGACCGTTACTGGATAATAGGGAAGGGTGGGGTGAGAATTATTTTTTTCAATTGTCACATAATTTGTAGGCTAATGTGATTTCTTACGGGTGAAGAAATATGTGATTTGTAGCAAATAAGTTTTTTTTCTCGTAACAATAAATGTACAATTATACTGAAATACTTATTTTTTCGGTATAAAGTAGATCTTATTTGAGGCTAATATTCTATAGACTTATTTGAAAAATGTAAATTTCTGTCAAAACTTTCAAATGCCTTACTATGAATATTTAATTTGTTGTTTTATCGCGATGGAATATTATTGAAGATGTTAGGTTTTCTTCTGGGAAATGAAAACAATTTTTACCCAAATAGCGTTGTTATATTTTATAACAAAATATTATATTGTACTTCGTAGACTTTCATAGTTTCTGAAGAACAATTGTATGAAGGTGTGCATAAAGGAGAGCAAATTTTTTCACATTAAAGAAATTACACTCGAATAAATCATTTTTTTATATCAAAAATTCCCAATATTTTCACGTTAATATGGCTTCTTTATAATAAATAAGCATTGTTAGTTTTCAACAAAGGGGGGTCAAACAAATCAGTTTATTTGTCTATAAATAACTCTTCTCTTGGTGAAGGTTTCAGAGATAATCACATTTTAGTGATTAACTACATGATAATTATTTAATGAAATTACGTTCAAAAAATGTAGTTGTGTGTGAAATTTTTTTCAGTATAGTAGCAGTTTTAACATCAAAAATAAGGATGTTACTTTGAAGGGAAGTTATTGAAAACTTTAAGAGAAAGTAAACTACACAAAAAACATCATAACTTCAATATTGTCTAAAGTGAATGTTCGAAACCGCATTTAATACATATTTCTCAATTATTACACACAACTACATTTTTTGAACGTAATTTAATTAAATAATAATCATGTAGTTGATCACTAGAATATGATTATCTCTAGAACCGTTAAGAATTGGGGATACTAACAAATGTACCTTTTTTCTGTTGTAATGATGTGGCTTCAATTATTTTTCACAAAAGTAGCACTAATGTAAAAGGCAAAAAAGTGTTGCGTACATTTATGCCGCATACGTGGCCTATATGGCGCCCTCTACAAAATACATCGAAATAGGTACAAAATTATGATTTCCTTTATCCAAAAACCCCTACATCAAATTTCTGTGCATATACGTTAAAAAGCCTTAAAGTTATTGTAAAAAGCGAAAATTAAAAATTCATGTTAAACACCCTGTATCTCTTTTAATATCAACATTTTATGGAAGCTAGTTGATCTAAATCGCAATATTTTAAAGTGAAGATTGTACTGTAATTCTATGTACACTTACTTAAGGAGTACAACGATAGTGGGTTTTTAATACGTTGCTTTACCTAATTTTCCTTGCTTCTCCCCTGTTTTGAAAAACTTCACGAGATAGAAATAAGAAGACTGATGCTTTTCATGTCAAAAATTTATGACAGGTAATAATAATAAGTGTAGAACAACAATCATTCGCTAATAGTGCCTAGGATGTTGCAGTCAAATTAATGATACAGATAACCGGCAACTACGCAATAAGGAAGACAGTTGGTCGCGAAGAATCCGACAGGTGCAAAGTCAGTTGCTATGAAACAGGTTTTTTCACCTTCTGTTCATTTTTTATTTAGACCTATCGTTACGACTGCACGATTGTAAAGTTTAATCCTTTTGAATTCGGAGACGGTACGCAAACAAACAAACCGCGAAGACTGTTGTTGTATTTAAATGTTTTGTAAAATATTTGATATATTTGATGAAAGACTTCTCATACCCTTTTAAGTTCCTTGTGGCATCACTTATTTTTTTTTTCTCTTATTCTCTGTAGCGTTCCAGCTACCGTTGTCAAGATTAACTAGTAATGAAATTAATAAAATAATTTTTGGTCCCTTTCTGACACAACGAAAAAAGGTAGAACGTGTCACGGGACACACAGTAGGAACTTTAGTTCCTTTTAAGCAAAAATTATGTAATACATCTGACATTATAGATGAACAATCTGCATATTCCTTGGTGGTCGAGAAGTGAGCAGATCAGACTCACGCGCGGTAGATCCGGGTTCGATTCCCCGTGAAGATGTTTTTTTTATTGTTAATTTTATTTTTAAATAATCATTCTGCTTGATATTATAACGACAACTGGTAGACGTTTGAAATATTTAGAGAATATTCATTATTATAGATAATGGTCCGACTGGCAACATCTACTTATAACAGCATCGTATATTTAAAAAAGGAAACCGTAGCATTATACAAATTGGACATTCGTTTACCACAGAATTAGTGGAAACATAAAATTGAATTGTTAAATTTTTAATTTGAAGTTATATTACAGTTTATAAAAATTTTTATTTTCTAGATTTTTTCCTAAGTGGGTCGTAGAAAAAATATGCTGCTCGACTCGTGTGGATTGTCCATATCGCACTTGAACGATTGAGCACTCCGCCTACGGCGTCGTGCTCCATCTTCGTCTTCGTGCGATATGGCCATCATATCCACACTAGTTGCACAAACTACAATTTCTTTCAAAATATGCCCTTTTACATTTAAAAACTACCTGCCAAATGTCAAATCAATTTATCTATCCATTTTAAAGTTATCGAATTAAAACATTCGAGTTTTCAAAATTTCAACACCCTGTATTTCGAAAAGTAGCTAGACCCCTTAATCGCGCAAAAAAAATTATGGAAATAATAGTAAAAATTTATCCGAACAAATTCAAGTAGATCACTAGCACTGCAAATACCAGCTTTGCATAGAATTTCAATATAGCATCGGTGGTTCAGTATTTAGAATGCTCGCATTGCACGCAGGGGGGCCCGGGTTCGAATCCGGGCAGGAGCATATTTATTATTATGAATCGCTGCTTCGTAAACGAGAGAGAGACTAAGGAGGCACAAGCACGCAAAAGCAAGGCACATAACGAAGCAATGTAACATAACGTAGCGTAACGTAACGCGTAACGGTCAGATCTTTTGCGTCGCGACCCCTGGTCGCTCAAACATAACCTGGCGTAAAGAACTAAAGTTCCAAAAATATGACCTTTTTTGTTGATAATTATTCAGTTCTTTTTGGATTTTTTGTTCAAATAATATTTCAAACTTTCGCATTTGAATATGTTTTTGTTTTTCATACGTTGTAGTATATACAGTGCTTTTCAGATAAAAGTATCCACCTTTAATAACTT
>CAJUYG010003633.1:11224-31577 GCA_910591675.1 Galerucella calmariensis | reverse complement strand
ACACATGACTGACGGATGTTTTGATGTTCAATACATAATTCTGAACCCTCAAACAAAACTTGAAGTTTTAGAAACGAATTGCACTTAATAATTATTTATCCTACGTCTATCCGGACTGACTGACCAGCTCTGTTCTAATGTATGACTGATTGACCAACACAACTTTTATTTTATACAATAGAAAAGTTGTATAACAATTTTCAGCTTTTAGAAATTCATTTTGTTCACCCGTCAAATGATACACCTTTAATATCGCACCTGAGCCACCTGTTCTACGGCACGCTTGACTGACCGGAGCATGTTTGTGTACCCATCGGCTACAACGATTTAACAAAAAACCAGCCTTTGGAAATTGAAACAGTTTTTTTGGCTCTGGCTCTTGGACTATAAGCTCTACTTTTTCAGGAGTTTTTACACGAGCCCAAGATCACGATGGTAGGACATCTTCCTTTTTATATACCGTATGTCCTAAGATATTTTAATAAAAATAGAAAAATGTTATGAAACGTGGTCCAGTTTAATTTTATGACATTTTTTGAGATTCTCCTGAAAAAGAACCTCAAATGGACGTTAACGATGGTGAGGAACTTAAATTTTACAAATAAAATCGGAAATCGCACTGCTGTTTCTTTAGCCAGGGAAGCCGCTGGACTAAAAATTCTAGGACTCAGTGACACCTACGGCCTAACGACTTCGACAATTGCGGAACTAGCCAAACGTTACACCCATGCTCAATCCCTTAAGAGATGGGATGGAATCAAAGGATGCAGTCTTGCCAGGATCACCCTGGGAGACCCTGGGAAGCTGGCGTCTAAGAAATATTTGGCGATGACTAGGAAAACCTACGTTTAACAGTAGGATTTCTAGCTGGCCACGGTCAACTAAGGAAACACCTCTATACTATGGGGCTAGTGGACACACCTCTATGCAGGATGTGTGAACAGGAAGATGAAACTGTTAGGCATGTCTTATGCGAGTGTCCGGAGTTATCGTCGATAAGAGAATGTGTGTTCGGTGAGTCTTGGCCTACACCTGCCGATATAAAGGAGATGTCTCCCAGTGACCTGTCCACCTTCCTGAGAAGGACAAGATGGACAATGACCTAGGAGGACAACTCCTCGGGAGGATGTACAATGGGTCACTTGTGGCCTAAGTGCTGTGAGCCTACACACTCACCCTCCCTACTCTACAGATACAGATACAGAAATAAAATTTCCAATATTATTTTTCATTGTATTAAAATTTGTCGACCTCCTTTATTCCTTTTATACTTTTAATAAAAAAACAATATATTTTATAAAATTTATATAAATCACGAAATAATAATGAAATTAAATTGAAAGTGAAAATCGACCTGTCCTGGCTTTTCCACATTAAGTGGTTTTCATTAAAATTTAAATCTCATTTTCCATATTATTTTATAAATTCAAACAACTCGTTAAAATATATTAAAAGGTTTACATTTCTCTTACCACTAGTAGAAGGTGTTGTGAATTTCGGTTTTAATGGTAAGAATGAATAGTATTATTTTTCCTCTGAATTTCTCATAGTTTAAAAAATTATGATACGCGCGAAACTCTATAATTTGTTGTAAATTATTTTTAAAATATACCCCGTACTAATTACAATTATTATAAGTACTTGTAAAAATAATTAGAATTTCCAATAGTAGAATAAAGACTTACGAGTTAAAAGAAATCTCTGGCTTACCTGCAAAAAAAACATAATTTTATTATAAATATTATCACAATTGTAAAATATATCTTTTTAATAAATAATAGTAGTTTACAGAGTGCGGCAGATAAACATTTAATTAGAAAACTATTTACTGCCGTAATTTTTCAATGGGACAATCTGTATATTTTTTACGTTACTTCAAAGAATTTTATTTAGAGTAGAAAAAAGATAGCAATATTGTCATCTAATAGTTCATTCTTAGAAACCCCTCCATACACTTTTCAGTCGTCTTTAGTTCTCCAGATCTTTCTAATTCACGGTTTATCTGACTCACCCTGTATATAATTTTTTTTGATTTCTTATATTACAATAAACAACCAAGGTCATCTCTGTTGTTGTAACACCCAATCAATTAAACAGTACTTTCCCTTCCATACCGCTAAAAGTGTACACTCAAAATTTCTAAAATTACATCATTTTTAGTAGAACTTCTTATGCAAAAATTATTCTAAGTACGTCTCTGCCTAAATATAAAAGGACTAATATATTGTGGGTAAACAGGTTTCTATGTCGCTAAGAATAATATTAGCAGTTGATGTTAATATTGACCCAAAGACCTACAAGATATTTATGCTTAATTATAGATTTTCTTATCCACAAAATATTATGAGTACGTTGTTTTAAAAAATACACTATCGCCGTGTAAACTACCGATAAAAGCGTAAGTGAATTTTTATGAAAATATTTGAATGTTTACAGTATATATATTTGGATTTCAATTTCTAGCTTCAGTGTTTTGACGACATTATCATGAGGATAGGTGTTACTATATTATTTTTGTTATGCTTAGTACTTTCTAGTACATATGCTGCACCTAATAATAATTATGGTGAGTTATATATTGTAGGTATATTTTATATTAAAAAAATAAAATTTAATTAGTTCTAGAATCTCTACCATACCAATCCCAGCCCTGTATAAAGGCTGTTTTTATAGTGTGAGATAGTATCATTAAATATAAATTGACAAAAATATAACTAGGTATTACGGAGATTGTATTTGTGAAAAAGATCTACAGGGGCTCTCTCCATTCTTGAGTTATACAGGGAACACTATAAATACTGCTTTTTTTTATAGAATAGTATTTTTAAATAAAAAAAGATAAGGAACGTAACAATAATTTTGAATAAAATAAAACAAGTTTAGAACAGAACTGCGACAGGACCGTATTTCAAAAATTGTTTTCATTAATGATTTTAGATTGCAGAAAAGTAGTCAGGTAAATAATTAAAGGAAATTGATTATAGTTTCGCGAAAACAAGAATCCAATATTTATTGGTAAGATGGCAGTTGTGATCAAACAAAACTTAGCCGTAAATTTTTTCGCACGCCACGGTCCCGTAGATAGAAGCTCTTGCTGATAAATGAATCCCTTTTAAAAATTTTGAAAGCACGACAATGATAAAGAAATTACAAATTAATAGATCCTTTATAAAATTGTAACTGTACGCCCATAGTAACTCTAACTTTTTTGAAAGTCAAATATAAGCAGCATTTTTAGTTTTCCCTGTATAACTGGAAAATGGAAAGACTAAAGATTCAAAAATAAACCACCAGAGGACGTACTAGGGGAGGGGGGTATATATATTTTGATTTTCCATTTGACATCAACATAGATAAATATGTAACCAACAATTATTTAAAAAATTTTAGGTTCACTCTATCAAAATATGACCTGCGCTGAGTCACACAACGCCTGTTTTCCAAAATCGAAGTGCCCGCAATTTTTGACTATAGGACAAAAAGAATGCCAAGCCGACCACGTTTGCTGTATTTTAATAAACTAATAAATTATTTTATAAAACTGAAAAACAATAAAAATTAAATCCCAACCGATGAGAATTTTATTTAATTCAATAAAATCTCTGCTCTCAACTATACGACCTAAAAGCTTGATGGAGAAGTTGTTGGGAGTCAACAATGGGGTATTCTGCATTTTTCAACTCATCAGTGACAGCTCTGATTGTTAAAGTGACAGCTGTGGCGGGCAATTGGAATATTTTTCAAATGGAAATGGGGATCAAGTAATACCTCATTTTGAAGGTCTTTTTATTTGAAAACATGAGGTTCAATAGTTTCAAAACAAAAACCATAGTAATAAAGAATTACTTTTTTACATTTAGAAATTGAAAAAAATAATGTTGATATTCCAAATTTTATGAAACAATCACATTAAAGCTTAAATATTATTGATATATTATTGATAATTTTTTACTTAATATATTAACCAATCAAATTACTTAATTTGAAGTCATGTGTCAAATTTCATGCAATCACCTCTGTATTACAGCGATTATTCTTTTCACTTGTCAAAATCTGACATTTTGGTGGTTTTAACCAATAGCAATACATTATTCTAGCCAATCATTCGGTATTATACTGATAATTCTTCTTCCTCATCGATAATACCTTGTTTACATTGAAACGTCAAAATTTTACTTTGAATATGTCATTATTGACAACTAAAAGTGCTTCGAAGTTTATTGAAAAATGAACACAAACCGATTCAGTGCCATGAAAAAAATAAGCTTCCCAAATACAACTCGCTCTTCAAATTTTATCACATAATTTTTTATTTTCATCACTCAAACTTGTTCATTTGATATCAAACAAACCGAATTTAGATAAAATCCCTCGTCCTAACGGACTCGTGATTTTATCAATCGGTTTGTTTTCATATTTTTGCCAAATAAACAAGTTTTCGTGGAAAAGAAAAATTATCGATAAAATTTGAAGCACTCGTGGTATTACCTTTGATAAATTATCTATCGATAAAAAAGGTGCATCCTTTTTTATCGATGTCGCAAGTTTGGTTACTTATAATTTCACAGCAATTAATCCATATATTCTGTCGTTAATTTATCTTGCCAAAAAACACTAGAGCTTTTCTTTTATCAGATAAATTTCTCTTCAACTCAAAGTTTTATCAATCACTAAATTTGCTCGAAAAACTGACATTAGATATCATGTCAGTTTTTCTCGTAAAATTAGTGATTGGCAAAACTGTTTCGTTGCAAAGAGAAATTTATCCGATAAAAAAAAGCTCTTGTGTTTTTACTGTTGATAAATTAATTCCAATGTTGAAATGTCATATACCTGGAAATGTTATTGTCACTTTGACATCGATAAAAAAGGTGCATCCTTTTTAATCGCGATAAAAACTACTCTTCCTTAATATCTAGTAAGCGGATGTCACTTTTACACAATGACAATTAGTCGAAAGTTTGGTTACTTATAATTTCACAGCGATTAATCCATATATTCTGTCGTTAATTTATCTTGCCAAAAAACACTCGAGCTTTTCTTTTATCAGATAAATTTCTATTTAACTCAAAGTTTTGCCAATCACTAAATTTGTTCGAAAAACTGACATTAGATAAAATCGCGACACCGAAGGTGGAGGTTTTTCTCGTAAAATTACTGATTGGCAAAACTGTTTCGTTGCAAAGAGAAATTTATCCGATAAAAAAAAGCTCTTGTGTTTTTACTATTGATAATTTTATACTGAATATAGTAACCAATCAAATTACTTAATTTCAAGTCATGTGTCAAATTTCATCCAAACACCGCTGTATTACAGCGATAATACCCTACATGTGGTGTTTTTAGTTTGGTGGTTATTTTTTATTAAAAATTAATTAAACGTCAAACTGACAACTGGATTAAAAATGTAGAAATGGCGAAGATTTGGTATTGTATCTAACGATTCAATTAATTTACCAATTATTGTAATTTTCACAACAGTAGTTTTAAATAAAAATGAATGCTATTTGATTCAAACTAATAAAGTTTATACTGAAAATTATTAAACGTCAGATTGACAATCAATTTTTTGATACCTATCTACAAAGTAAAAAATTATCTTATCGAATACTCCTCGGGTCTTGATAAATACTCAAAATTTTGTCATAGAGAATGCTTCAAGCGTCCTCGGCATGCGGCCTTGGGCTGTTATCAAGCAACACGCTTTCAGCATTCTCTATGTCAAAATTATCTCGGTATTATCAAGACCCTAGGGGTATTACTACTGATAATCAAATACCGTATTTATGAAAATTTTCAGGTAAGTGCAATGGAACAAAATGCATCTGGTGTATATTTCGGTTTAACCGGAAATGCCATCAACTTCTTTAATTTAAATGGGAAACCCTATTTATATTTACAGGTTTTGAAAGAGCTTGTTATTTTGAATTCATACATACTGAGTTTAGTATGTAGTTTAGAATGTTCAAAATGCTCGTCGTTTACTTGCTGACAATATGCCATCCTATTAGCAAATTCTTGAGTCACTCTTTCCAAGACTTCTCCACGTATTTCACATTCATCAATAATTCTTTACCTCAATTCCTGTAAGTTTGTTGGTCGTCTAACGTAAACACATGATTTTAGATAATTCCAAAGAAAAAATCTAACATGCTAAGATCCGGAGAACGAGCAGGCCACTCTATGAATCCTCTACGTCCAATCCATTGATTTGGAAAATTCGCATCCAGAAAATCCCTATCCCGTTTATACTAGTGGGGAGGTGCTCCATCTTGTTGAAACCAAACATTTTGTGGTAATTGCCCATTCTGTTGAAGTGCAGGAATAATTTCGTTTTTAAGTAGATCCAAATACTTGTCACCATTCAAGTTTCCGTCGATAAAAAAGGGGTATATAAGCCTATTTTCGACAATTTCCATCCAAACATTTAACTTCTGTGGATGCTGGGTATGTGCTTCATGAATCCAATGAGGATTCTCATTTGACCAATACCTTGAGTTATGGCGATTAACTGTTCCATTTAAACAAAAAGTTGCCTCATCGGAAAAAAACTATTTTAGAACATTTTCGTCGACATTACAGATGTCCATTAGCCGTTCGCAAAATTCCAGCCGTCGGTCAAAATCATCGTCTGACAATTCTTGAACCAACTGTACCTTATACGGATGATACTTTCCACTTTTTAATTACTTTCCCACAGAACGTCGACTGATATCATGGTTTAGTGCCAATTTTTCACTCAATTGAACCATTCTAAATTGTGAAATTTATTTCCGTTATTAGTATTTGACACTTTGAAAATAAAAGACGGACTAAACAGTACTCGTTTATTTATTACTATGCATACAAACACCATCGATTAGTTTATCTAAATATTTTTTTACACTAAACTCAGTATGTACGAATTCAAAATAACAAGCTCTTTCAAAATCTGTAAAAATATATAGGGTGTCCCATTCAAATTAAAGAAGTTGAGGGCATGAACAAAAAGATGTGCATTTTGTTCCATTGCACGTACCTACTTTTTTTTATAAAAATCGTTCTTTTCGTTTAAAAGATATTTTCTAATTATAATTATTTATAAGTTTGCAAAACTATACTACACTAAGAAAATCAATAGATCGAGCCTTATTCTGTGATCTGGTAAAGAAGAACAAAAAACCTTGACGTCTCAGTTGACAGACTGTGCCTGAATAACTACACACGACCATAAAATGAAAATGCCAAGCATTATCATCAATATTTAATATGTCATTACTACTTTTTTTTCGATTCACAAAATTCAAGGTAAATACACGTTGGTATGAAATTTTCAAAAGATACAAATCGAAAAGTTGTAACAAAAAAAATGGAAATCGAAAAGGAGGTAACTTATCAGTCGTCCTTACCAAGGTAAACGAGATAAAAATCGAAGATAGACCAATACCGAAGCCAAACAGTAACCAAGTGCTTTTGCAAATGGAAGTTGTAGGTAAATATCCCTTTTGGTAGTAGCAAAAAAGTACACTGTTTACACTCGGTACTTGTTTTAATTTCAATAAGATTTTTGCAACAGGTATTTGTGGAACCGATGTTCATTATTGGACCCACGGTAAAATTGGACCGTTCGTATTGAAAAAACCGATGGTACTCGGCCATGAAGGCTCTGGATCCGTCATGAAATGCGGAAGTAACATCACAAATCTACAAAAGGGGGATAAAGTTGCTATAGAACCCGGTATTCCATGTCGAACATGTGAATATTGTAAAACTGGAAAGTAAGTATTCATTATGCTTTCGGTCCTCTTCCAAGCAGAAATAACATCGTATCTTGGTGAAATCTTGAGCCACAATAAACTTGCAAGTCTAAGTAGAGGGCCTTATAGACCACAAACCTAACCTAACCTAGTCTGATAGATTCTAATTATTATTAAAATATATTTTTCTAGGTACAACATTTGTTCTGACATGCAATTTTGTGCCACACCTCCCTACGACGGAAACTTGTGTCGATATTTTTGTATAGATGCCGATTTTTGTCACAAACTTCCATGTGGTGTCAGCTTAGAAGAAGGTGCTCTTTGTGAACCTCTGGCAGTTGGAGTACACGCCAACAAATTGGCAAACACCAAGCTAGGATCCATTTGCTTCGTACAAGGTAGTACCACAACTTCATTTTCGAGTACTAGGCTTCCAAAGAGATCAACTCTTTTTTTTTAAGGAGTCGCCCCTTCGCCGGCACCACCTCAGCCTCCTGGGCTTATTGTGGATACTCCTAGTCTTCTGAGTACTGCCCATTCAGCCAATCCGTTCCCTGTATTAGCTCATACAGGTTCTTTGCTGGTTGGTTGTAGGAGTCTTCTGGTGTCATTTGGGGTCTACCATACAGTTTCTGCCTCCTGAGGTCCAGCATCTCACAGTTGCATAGTATATGCAGAGCTGTTTCGGTATCCTTTTCGCATTTTCTGCATCTAAGGTCTCCGTTATACAGCCCTATTTTGTTCAGGTGCTACTTTGTGGGAAAGTGAGTAGCTCCGTTATGGTACTTAGTTTGTTCCTGCTCATTGAGAGCAGTTTTTTCGATACTTTTTCTGATGGTTCTTTTATGAATTTCTTCCCATGTATTTCCCTGGGCGTATTCCTCCAGTGTTTATTGTGTTGTTCTTTTACCCACCCTTTTAACCATGACCTAGTTGAGCATCTGGGAATGCCCACAACTGGTTCGGGTCCGTTCATCAGAGTTGACGATCCTCCTTTTGCGAGTTCGTCAGCTTTTTCATTGCTTGCGATTCCTTTGTGACCTTGGACCCACTCCAGTGTTACACTGTTCCGAGTCGCCAGTCTTCTAAGCTCTTCGCCGCATTCCCATACCAGCCAAGATGTTACCCTAGAGCTCTGAAGTGCTTTAAGGGCAGCTTGACTGTCACTGTAGATCCTGATCTGCAAGTATTACATAGAATTCTGCTTGAAATACCGAGGCGTATTTTCCAAGCGAGACGATTCTTTCACATTTGCTCGACTTGCTGTATATGCCCGCTCCGGTACCGAGCTCATTCTTTGATCCGTCTGTGTACCAGATCAGTTCATTCGCTTCACTGTGTGATGGTGCGTTCTCTTCCTCAAGCTCCTTTCGATCTTTGATGACAATCTCGAAGTTCTTGCGAAAGATATATCTGGTGGTCATGTGGTCTGTTGGCATTTTAAAAATGTCGTCATCCACATGCCTTATTTCTGTGTGACCTCTTCCATGTGCCACGTCATGGTCTGATGCTTTTTCCAGTCGGGTTAGAGCTGCCCTTGCTTCGCACATGACACAATGTAGCGAAGGAAGGTCTAGCATTGTCTCCAGCGCCGCTGTAGGAGTAGTCATCATTGCCCCTGTAATGCCAATGCATGCAAGTCTTTGGACCTTACCGAGGTTTGTCTGATCTTTGGCCACCAAACCAGAGATGCATATGTAATGCTGGAGATGACAACCAGTGTACCATGCTTGGTCTAAGTCCCAATTTAGTGCCGTAAGTGCGTCTGGCAACCATGAACTCTTAGCTATAGTATGATATTTCGTACATGCTCTAAGCACACTCGAAGACCTGAACCTTCCTATGCCAGTACCTCCAATATAGACTTCAAGTTGATTGGTGATTGGCTGGATAAAAGTGTTATCCAGATTCAGAAAACTACAATATATCTCCTCACCATATCTAATTTATCATACAATGTTGTAGGAGCTGGTCCAATAGGTCTATGTGTAGCTGCAGCTGCAAAAGCATTCGGAGCATGCAAAGTGCTAATATCAGACATCACAGATTATAGATTAGCCATGGCGAAGCAAATCGCCGCAGCTGATTATGTACTCAATACCAAAGGCATGGAAGAAATGGAAGTATCTTATAAAGTTTTGGAAATTTTACAGGAAGAGCCCCATTCCACTTTCGAGTGCGCCGGAGTAGTATCATGCGCTAGAATGGGATTGCATGTAACTAGGTCTGGAGGCATTGTTGTTTTAGTAGGTATGTACATATGTGTATTGAAAAATTCTTAGACTACCATAGAACAAAACAAAATTTCAATGTCAAAATATTTTTTTTTATAAGAAAAATAAAGTACATCAACCCTTTAGGTTATTAGCGCTACCAAAGGAACAATAAATATTTAAATATTAAGTACTACTACAGTAAAGATATTAAAAAAAACAATTTTGGTAATAAATTAAACTTTGTGTAGAAACTGAATAGCACCAAGTTTTCCATATTGTACTCTTCTCCTAGCAAGTGATACATAGTAGTGTGGAGTGCCTGACTGTTAAAGGGCATTGACACACTGTACAGCTGGATTGTTCAGATTTAGTCATTAAGTGTTCATGGGAAAATCGGATGTGACCGATTCTTAGACGGGTCAGAATAACTTGTTCTTTCCTGGTTTCTGGAACGGCCTTCCACGGTTTAACTGTTCTTTTCACTTCCCTAAGTTTATCGTTAGATTGGGACCACTGGTGTTGCCAAGCGTTATTAACCGATGTCTTGATAAATATTTTCATGTCTGTCATCATAGCTCTCGTGACTTCGATGGCACTAGGATTCTGAATTGCAGTTTTGGCTGCTGCATCAGCTCGCTCATTTCCCTCTATTCCTCTATGTGAAGGTACCCATAGTAACTGTACGACTGCTCCTGAATTGTATAGCTGGGATAATTGCTGCTTAATAAGTTTTAGTAATGGGTTTGATGGATATGTCTGGCGCAAACTTTCAATTGAGTTCAATGAATCAGTTACTATGAGCAGGTGTTTTACATTTTCTCTATTGGCATGGACTAGTGCTTGAAATATCGCAGAAAGTTCTCCAGTTAGAATGCTTGTAATATAGGGTAGTCTAAATTTGATTATCACATTTGGAGTTACAAGTGCTGCTCCAACTCCAGAATCCGTTTTGGAGGCATATGTGTAGATATGAGTATATTGTTGTAAATAAGATATTTTCTCATGGAATTTTCCTCTAATTAGGGTATTTTATTAATCAACATATTCTCCTATTAATTGGATACATTTATTAAAGCGAACCTGCAACGTCTCTAGACCTTTCTTGCTCTGCAAACCAAACCTCCACAGCTTTTATTACCTCCTCGTTTGAAGAAAATTTACGACCTTTGAAACTTTTTTTCAGTTGAGGAAAGAGATGATAGTTGGACGGAGCCAAATCTGTTGAATAAGGGAGGTGTTCTAGTAATTTAAACCCTAAATCACGAATTTTTTGCATGGTATGTATGTATGTGTGATTTTTGGGGTGACATTCACTGAGACCTAAAAGATCTATTGTGCCCCCTTACTTCTACTCAGTTTCTGAGGAGAGTCTCAGAAACTAGTAGTTCCTTTAGTCCTATTTCCCGGAGGAATTTTAGGATGTCTGCAGGCTTCAACTTAGGCAAATGTTCCTCTTCTATCCAGTAATCTCCCAGGTGCTGTGCTCTAGGATTCTGGAGTGCTGTGCAGTTGGAAAGTATGTGAATGGAGGTTTCTTCTTCCATTCCACAATATCTGCATTCTTCTTCCTCTATTATTTTGAGCTTTTTCAGGTGCCCATTCAGGCGACAATGTCCCGTTAGGATCCCTGTCAAAACTCTTAGCGCAGTTTTACTTTGACTTATGCATTCTTTTGATCTCAACAGGTTGTAGTCACCCAGAAGAGTCTTTGATTGTATAAGCCCTACTAGATCTTTCCAATGGTCAGATCTTCTCTTTTTCTCGGCTTTACTTATTTCTTCCAATATTACATTGGGGCTGATTCCGCAAAAGGGTTGGGGCCCCCAGAAAGGTATTTCAGTCCCCCTCTTTGCTAGTTCATCTGCTATTTCATTTCCTTCTATTCCAGTGTGTACTGGAATCCATAGTAAGGTGACTATGTTGTTCTCGCCTAGTTCATTAAGTTTGTCTAGGCATTCCCACATCATTTTGGAACTGATTACACAAGAGCTCAGTGCCTTAATGGCTGCTTGACTATCCGACATTATGATAATCCTTTGTCTTCTGTATCCTTTATCAATATTGAGCTGGGCGCACTTTCTTATGTCGTGAATTTCCGCTTGAAAGATACTTGGGGTTTTTCCCAAGCTTTCAGAGTGTTTGGTTCCTGGCCCGAACACTTCCATCCCTGTTCCTTCTATTGCTTTTGAACCGTCTGTGTAACATTGAATGGTATTTTTTCCAAGTCTGGTAATGGTATTTGGATCCCATTCCTTCTTGTTGCTCATTTCTGTAACGAATTTCTTTGAAAAGTTATATTTTTTCATCATACCGTCTTGTGGCATGTCCCAGGTTGTCTAATTTCTAAGAAGTGAGGAGGTGTTTTTTTTTAATGATTCCCTCTCTACTTAGTCTGTATCTTGTTCTTTCTGCAACGCTTTCCACCACCATATGTAGAGGGGTGAAGTTGAGAATCACTTCCATGGCAGCCGTTGGGCATGTTCTCATTGCTCCTGTAATGCATATACAGGCTAGTCTTTGAATTTTGGAGAGGTTTTCTCTCGTCGTCAATAGGCTAGTTCTACTACACCAGGCAATGGCTCCATAAGTGATGATTGGTCTCACTATGGCAGTGTACATCCAGCTTAGGATTTTTGGGTTACAGCCCCAGTTTGCTCCTGCCAGATTTCTGCACACAATTATAGCCATTTTTGCCTTGTATGTAATCTCTTTTTCGTGTATGTTCCACAGGAGTTTACTGTCTAAAGTTAAACCTAGATACTTGACTTCTTGTCTTCATTCAATCTCGTTCCCATCAAGTTTTATGGTTTTGAGGTTGAGTTTTCTTTTCTTAGTGAAGGCTATCAGGATGGTTTTAGTGGGGTTGATGCTAAGTCCCACTTGCCTACACCAGCTATTTGTATAGTTCAGACCCTTTTGTACAATATCGCAAAGGGTGTTTTCGAATTTTCCCCTGGCTGTTATGACAATATCGTCGGCATATCCTGGGCAGGATATACCGAGATCCGTCAAACCACACAGGAGTTCGTCAACCGTCAGACTCCGCATTAATGGGGATGCTACTCCTCCCTGTGGGCATCCTCTGGTAGTGCAGATGGAGACAATGTCTTTGCTCGTCCTCGTCTCTGCTATTCTTGTGGTGAGCAGTTCCGACATCCATTTGGATGTTGTGCTGTCTACACCTCTTCTGTTCAATGCTCTTCTGACTGCCTCAAGTGGAGTATTGTCAAAAGCTCCTTCTATGTCCAAAAATGCACATACTACAGTTTCTTGGTTGTCTAGAGCACCTCGGTTATCCTCCGTCCGTTGTACCAGTGCATTCTCCGTAGATCTGCCTGCCCGGTAAGCATGCTGACATGGGTGTAGAGGTAGTCTCTCTAGGATTTCCGTTCTAATATGGTTATCAATAGCCTTTTCCATCGTTTTGAGTACAAACGATGTTAGACTAATTGGTCTAAAGGATTTGGGGTTTGTTGTGTCCCTTTTTCCAGTTTTTGGAATGAAGGTCACTATTGCCCTTCTCCATGCTTCAGGTATATAACCCAGTTCTAAGCTGCTTCGACTAATTCTAATCAGATGCGGTAGAATTTCGTCTTGCCCTTTCTGGAGCAATGATGGGAAAATTCCATCTGCTCCTGGTGCCTTGAAAGGTGAAAAGGTGTTCATGGCCCATTTCAACCTATCGTTACTACAAATGTGTTTGGCCATTGTAATACTTTCTCTTAAATGCCTATTGTGACCTTCGAGAGGATTATCTCCCCTATTTGGGGTACTCCCTGGAAAATGAGTTTCTAGTAAGAGTCGAACTCTTTCCTCCTCATTTTCGGTATATTCACCATCTGGCTTCCTCAAAGCCATATCTGTGTTGACCCTACTTTTCGCCATAACTTTGTAAAGTCTTGCCGCAGCAGGTGTTGTGTTTATATCTTCACAGAATTTCCTGAATTTTTGGATGGTAACATGAGATTTGTGTGCAGGGGCGTTGTCCTGAAAAAACAAAACCCTTTGGATAACTTTCCGCGTCTTTTCTCTTTAATTTTCTCCCGTAGAGTGGTCAGTAATGTCGAATAGTAATCTCCGGTTATTGTTCTACCCTGATCCAAAAAATCAATCATGATTACTCCATGGCAATCCCAAAAAACAAGGCGGAGCAGTATTACAACAACGAATTAGCAGTTTAATAAGAAAAGTATGGGCAAAAGAACAGCTACCTGAACAATGGAACAAGGCCATTATCTTTCCGATATACAAAAAGGGGGATAGAACCCAATGTAAAAACTATAGGGGCATAACACTTTTAGACGTGACTTAAAAAGTTCTGGCAAGAATTATTTGTAACAGACTTAAGCCAATTTACAACAAAGAAATCGGAGAATACCAAGGAGGTTTTAGACAAGGAAGAGGAACATCAGACCAGATATTTACACTAAAAATGATAAAGCATAACAGCTACGAACAAAACCTGGGATTGCACTTATTGTTTATAGATTTCCGTCAGGCCGCAGTGTTAAGAACGAAGTTGTATGAAGTACTGCGCAACCTTGGAGTTTCCCAGAAATTAATAAAATTAATAAAGTTGACCTTGGAACAAACATCAATGAAAGTATTAATAGGAGGAAAAGTATAAAAAAATTTCACCACTAAGAGGGGATTGAAGCAAGGAGACCCCCTCCCCACAGTTTTATTCAACCTTGTATTGGAATGGATCTTAAGGGAAAGTCAAATTCAGAGTCGAGGAATGATATTTCATTGCAAGCATCCGGTAATTGCGTATGCAGATGATGTCACGCTGATTGCAAGATCAAAAAAAGAGTTGGAACTGCTCTTCGGAAAATTGGAGAGTACAGCTAGAGCATTCGGGCTGCATATAAATACAGAGAAGACGAAGTATATGGAAATGAGGCAAGATCCAAATGAGTTAACCAGAGAAACTTTGTTCAGGACAAGACACAGAATATATACCTTTGAAAAAGTGGATAAATTTGACTGTTTAGGAGTACTAATCACTAACAAAAAAAGTAAAACTCTTGAAATAGAAAAAAAATTATCCAAAGGAAGTAGATCACTTGGGGCACTAAATAACCTATTGAAGTCAAAACAAATATAAAAAAAAGCTAAAATGAGAGTATATAGAACGATTATACGACCGACGGCACTCTACGGATGCGAATCGTGGATTCTAACCAAAAAAAATGAAACAAAGATTGAAATATAGGAAAGAAAAGTACTGAGGAAGATAATAGGAGGTATAAGATTGGAAGATGGGACATGGAGAAGGCTAATGAATAAAGAAATAAAGGAATCGTATGGATACCCTGATATAATTCATTATATAAAAGCACAAGGAGACAGGTGGTTGGGACATATATGTAGAATGCCTAAAGGTAGACATACTAGTAAAGCGATCCTTGAAGGAGAAGGAGGTAAAAAACGAAGAGGCAGACAGAGGAAGACATGGGTGGAGGCGGTAGCAGCGGACATAAAGGAAAAGGGGATAGAAGATTGGAGAAGAGCTGCGGAAGATAGGAAAAGGTGGAAAGCCCTAGTAAAAAAAATAGAGTAAGATGAAGAAACCTAATTTAAAAATGTATATAATTGGTATACCTATGTAATTGATAAGTCATGGGCCTCTAAGTCCTGTAGAACTGTATTATATATATATAATCCCAAAAAACTGCAGAAAGAACTTTTCCAGCAGATTTTTGGAGACGAAACTTCTTTGGTCTTGGAGAGGACGAAGGACATTGATCACCAAGGGTATTAAGCATATCTTCGTAATTCTGCTCACTTTTCAAGCCTTTTAAATACAGGTACTTGATGATGACTCAATACTCCAATTTTTCGATTTTCATAATTTCGGTGGATCTTTTTTCTTTTAATTTATTGCGTAACTCTGGTTTACTTTTTTGACGTCCAACTTCACACTGACACTTCTAATAAGTTATTGTCCGTTGCTAGATATCAATACATCTTCACATAAAGCACATAAAGACACATTTTTTCCAGGTATGGGAGCTGACGAGATTTCCATGCCGTTCATATCATCCCTAGTCAAGGAAATCACAATAATAGGATCCTTTAGATACGTCAATGATTATCCGGATGCAGTCGAATTGCTTAGATCTAAAAGGGTTGACGTCAAAGATATCGTAACTCATCATTATCCTTTGGAACATTCGATTAAAGCTTACGAGACTCACAGAGATCAAGTCGGAGAACCTATTAAGATATTAATTCATTGTAATCCGGATTGGAAGCCGTGTTCTTAGACAAATATGTTTGGAAAAATGTAATATTTTCGTGAAAGGACAATATCAAAAATATAAAATACTTACAAAAACGGTATCTTAGAAAGAATTAATCCTGGAATTAGGAACGAAAGCGTTTGGAAAATACGAGGAACGTCATTTTCTTTAGCAGTGCTATTAATTACTACTTACAAAGTTTAGTCAGTATATAAAAAACATACTAGCCGGAGAGCCAGTGCCAAAATAGTAATTCACGTTACAAGACCGGAAAGTAGTGTTTTTCAGGTCGAGACAAGCAGATTCCAGGATGAGCCGTAGACGAGAAATTCAATTCCTTATTTTTTATACATTCGATAATTAATGCTACTTCCTAAGCACGTATATTTTGCGAAATTACATCTCATACGAATTTAACATATGGATTAATTAATTGTTCAAAAACGTAATTAAATTATAAATTATGACAATAACCAAAATAACATTATCAAGTGACATTTTCTGGTGTAGATAAGATAAGTTTTTCTAAATCCACAATTTTTTATTTTTTTGCATAATAATATCGTTTGAAACGTATCAAATGATTAAATAAATCGTTTGTCAATGTGATACAAATGGAAATTATTCATAGAACCTCAAATTAAAACATCAAATGACGTTTTTTGGTTGTTAAAATGACAATACAAAACGTAGAAATAGCGTGATACGCAGCCTGAAACTCAAACGGCGCGCGCGGTATACCTTTACCTTTTTCACCTGACTGACGGACGTTGTTCTACTGAACACATGACTGACAAATTTTTTATGTTCAATACATAATTCTGAACCCTCAAATAAAATTTGAAGTTTAAGAAACGAATTGCACTTAATTTATTTATCATAGGTACATCTATCCGGACTGACTGACCAGCTCTGTTCTAATATATGACTGACTAACCAACACAACTTTCATTTATATACATTAGAGAAGTTGTATAACAATTTTCAGCTTTAATAAATTCATTTTGTTCACCCGTCAAATGATACACCTTTAATATCGTACCTGAGCCACCTGTTCTACGGCACGCTTGACTGACCGGAGCATGTTTGTGCCCATCGGCTATAACGATTGAACAAAAACCAGCCTTAAGAAATTGAAACAGTTTTTTTGGCTCTGGCTCTTGGACTATACTGCAAGCGCCAAAGGTGATGGCTAGCGAACGCGCAGGTATAGACTCTCCCAACTAAATTACTACTGGATTACGATAAGGTCCTTGCCGGCCAGTGGCGTACCTATACCACAAAAATTATTCAGAAAATGCCAAATGCCAACCGAATTGGAGGACAACTTTGTACACAGCATTTATACCGGGTGTACCAAGCTTATTTGACAAGATAATTAATAAATAAATAAACTGCATGGAATGGCATTAGAGTACCTTCCTATTGACTTTTCACTTTTTATTTTAAAATGGCACCCCCTGTATATTTGGAATACAACGATAGCACATACTTGGTATTATTTTCAATTAATAATAACAAAAGCATCAATATTTCATGAAGTATGAATTTCAACTAAAATTCCTCTGATGCAATTAAAAAAAGAACAAAAAATTACGACATGCTTCACGAATGCGTTCTTTAAGATCCTCTAAACTAAATCATGAAATACTTCAACCTAGAATTGTAACTCTTACGTTGTCAGCAATGACTATACTGTTTTAAAAGCCATCTGAACTTTGGCCACAGGAACTATAAATTTCAGCGGGAATTTTGAATATCAAATGGAGCGAGAATTTTATCTTTTTTAAAAATAAACTGACTTTACCAAAATAACACAGCTGCTCATTGAAAAATATAAATGGGTGATTCTACCAGCAACGTCAGATTTGACGAAAATAATTTTAGTTTTTTCTACATTTGAAAATAACACATATTATGTAGTTAAATGATAAAACCAGAAGAGATTAATAGTGCTAGATAAATGGCCCAAATAAATACAAAATATTTTTTACATTATTCATAATTTTTGCTGGGACAAAGCCACGGAGCTGAGATTTAATGGATTTTATCATACATTTTGATTACATTGTGACAAAATTATTAATCATGTGATAGTTTCTTCGAATGAATGACATTAACTAACAAACAGACGCACGTGTACGATTGCACATAAGCATTTTTGCCATCTAGTGCTAGTGGATATTCGTGAAGTCCAAGCTCTTGTTCACGGAGCTGAGGCTACAACACGGGGACAAATCAATGTTAGTCCAAAATGAATATTGTTGTTGAAAAATCAAAGTTATTGTTCCTGACGCTGAGAATTTGAAAGTTTTTTATAAGAATAATCAGTTTATAAATACTTTTTTCAATTTTTCAAATGTGTAGTTCATATTCTACCTTTCCATACTGGATGTGGGGACATGACACGGGGAGCTGAGATCTCATCTTATGTTTCCAATATTTTGTTAAGTTATATCAAAAAAATTGAATTAGAGTTTAGAAAAGGATCGAGAACAAATGTAATCAACTTATACATACTGAATTATTCTATCATTGAAACGTATATTTCGAAAAATTAACTGGGACATGAATACTGACTTTACCAAAATAACACAGCTGTTCATTGAAAAATATAAATCGCGACTGATAGTATTTCGCCAAATCTTGCGTCAACAAAAGTTTGCCAAATATTCTCTTTTGTTCAGCTCTGATGCAAGATTACAATTCTAGGTTGAAGAATTTTATTATTTAGATGATCTTAAAGAACGCATTCGTGAAGCATGTCGTACACCAGCTATGATTCAGACGGCCTGCACAAGAAAACTTTTAACACGTTTTTTTGCACGTTTTGCAGGGGGTGCCATTTGAAAATAAAAAGTGAGGGATAGCTACCACAGGACTGTAAAATGTAAAACATTTTTTTAAAAGCCGTTAGGAAGGTACTTTAATGCCATTCAAAGCAGTTTTTTTTATTTATTAATTCTCTTGTCAAATAAGCGAGATATTGCCTATATACGATAATTTGAGACACTCGGTATGTCTTGCGAGAGCTGTACTGGGAGGTATCACTGAAAATGAGTTTGTGCGCAAGGGGGCGGGCTCGCCGTCACGTTTGGAGCTTGCAGTATCAATATGTCTGTAAAATTCTACTATACATTGTATTTATATATTATTCGGAATATATTCTTTGGAAAAGATAATAACGAACGAGACAATGGCCGTATGTAGTGTAAAGCACAAAAGCTATGCTTGTTAGAAAGATACCATGCTGGTTATGACGATGGATGCTTTTGTGTGCTTCTTTCGCTGTTAATTAATATAAAGAAGGTGATTTATTGTAGACATGATTTCGCTTTGTATTCGGTATGGAACAAAGTTTTATTGTAAACCTCTCACAGAATTGAAATGAAAGAAATTTCGATGGAATTTATTTCATAGGAAATAGATATACATGGAAATGTTGGTAGAAAATTGGAAACTCGAGTCGAACTCTGATTCATTTGAGAGGTATGAAGAAAAAACTGGTAAATTTCCATCAGATAGCTGTATATAATGATTGCGAAGTTATAACAATGACTTATCCATGCCTTTTCCGGCAATAGTACTGTCCTGTGACAGCTTAGGTATAATTTGTCTAGTCTTAAAAACAGGTGTGGTTTCACACTTAAATTGTTTGTACTGTAAATTTAATATTTCTTCATTTGTAATTCGATGGCACTATATTATCCAATCCTCTCTCTTCATCACTTTTCCGCTATCACCCCAATCTCCTCTCCCCCCTATTACCTTTAACCTCACTCTCCTCTATGGAGCTAGTATTAAGAGGAGTCGCTACGCCTGTCATAAAAGTGGTATCGGTTTCGCCATTTTAATACCACTTCTCTGTCAACTTGACCTTAGTATTGTTTTATGGATGTGAATTGGGTATTTTTGGATTTTCTTTTTGTTAGTGTCGTTTTTTCTATTTTAATAATTGAACAATAATGGTTTCTTGTGCTTCACGAAGTTGTACAAGTAGAGACAGTGTAAATACGAAAAAAATCACCAGGAACAACATATCATAGGTTAGTAAACAATCGAAACTGGACTGTACTGGAATATATTTCTTTGTGCTTCAATAAGTTTTATTTAACTTCATATTATATTTAATGTTTGTAGATTTCTTAGAACT
>CAJUYG010003633.1:0-11124 GCA_910591675.1 Galerucella calmariensis | reverse complement strand
TATATCTTAATTAATATTAGTTGATGTTCACAAGATGTAGTCGAGAGCTCAGTCGGTGTCTAAGAGTCTCCCTAGCTAGGTAGATGAAATTATAAAAATCGACCCCAAAGCCCTAGACAACGCCCCCCTTTTTTTCTGGGTCTCTTACCGCCCCCCTTTAGGCCTGCAGCGCCCACAAGGGGGCGCTATCGCCCACGTTGGGATAGACTGGTTTAGACGTTTATTGACACTCGATCATCGTCTAATATTTACAAGTTTTTTTGGTGCTTTTTAATGCATTGTTTCTTTAAGATTAAAAAACAGTTATTTTCATAACTAATTATTCAGGCAAATCTGCAGTGTGTAGTTAATAAAATACCAAAGCAGCTGAAAAGTAAATGTCAAAAGATGGTAACATCTTTGTTAAGCTTTTTTAAACGAGAATGCCGAAATGGGACCCGCTCCTTCCGCTTACTGCTATAAGTAGTATTTGCTATTTGTATTCATTATTATTATTGTTTCATATTTAAATGTAAATGATTGATTGTTTTTAATGCTTAAGTAAAGAAAAAAACTACAGTTTGGCAACATCACAATGTTTGGTTTTGCAACGTCATCGTCTTTTTATCGTAAATAAATACCTACATTTTACACTACTTTAAAATCACCCTGTTTATTTGCCAAATCAATATTCAAATTTGACGCAAATTTGAGTATATTTATATATTATTATACAGTGTGGAAACCACTTATGGAATAAAATTCTTTATGTCATTATTTTAGAAAATTATAAAAAATGCCGTGACATGTCAACTTTTGAATCCAGTTGTGCGTTATGTGAACATGAATTTAAATGTACAGGGTGATTCACGCAAATATGCCATAGTCGGTGTTGTTTTTTTTAATGAAACACCCAGTATATTTACATATTTTTGAAATCCTCTTAATGAACCAATTCCAACAAACTAAATAATGTATGGTGAATTATGAATTATACGGAGTGAAATTTTTATTTTTACAGTTATTAAACACATACATAAAATACCTGATGTATTTGATTTTAATACATTAAAATAAATGCTCAAAATGTTCTCCACCTAGTTGTTGGCAATAGCACAGTCTCCTATAGAACTCCTCCTTAACTTTGTTTAAAGTTTGAAGTGAAATATTCCGTATTTCTGTAGTTATCCTGTCTTTGAGGTCTACAATGCTAGTTGGTTGTGTTGCATATACTTTGTTCTTGAGATAACCCCACAGAAAAAAAATCTAACGGCGTGAGGTCTGGCGATCTAGCTGGCCACTCAATAGTACCTCTTCGTTCAATCTATTTATTGGGGTAGATTTCATCTAAATAAGTTCTTACCATTAAAGCATAATGGGGTGTTGCCCCGTATCTGTCTGTATCTGTATCTGTAAGAATTTGAAGTGTGGGTGACCCCCATAGCACTTAGGCCACAATTGGCCCATTGTGCATCTTTCCGAGGTTCAGACTTCCTTCTGGCTCGTCATCCAGCCTACTTGTTTGAAGTAGGCGATAACGTCACCGGAAGTAAGCTCCCTCATGCTGACTTGTGTTAGCCTGTACTCGCCGAATACGGAAAACCTAAATTGAGAGAGTGTCGGACATTCACAAAGAATGTGTTCGACAGTCTCATCTTCCTGTTCACATCCTCTACAGAGTGAAATGTCAGACAGACCCAGTCTGTAGAGGTGTTTTCGTAGGTGGCAGTGACCGGTCAGAATACCCGTGGCTGTCCGAAGGTTCTGTCTGTTCATAGTCACGTATTTTTTGGCTACTTTGATGTCCGGATACTGCAGCAGTTCCTTGGCAAGCCTGCAACCTTCTGGATCGTCCCATCTACCCTTAAACTTATCAAGGGAGTGTTCCTTTATTAGGTCAATCATAGCCGACGCCGAACGACCAATGAAAGGAAAGTGCCAGGTCCCAAGAGTTTTTGGGAGGCTGCTTTCCTGGCTAGTTGTTGTGGTTACCTTTCGATTTACTGTGCCCCTTGATCCCGCCTAGAGTGACTTCGTTGTTGCTACAGCCTTCGATCAGGGACAGGTGACACTCCAGTACTAGGCCTGATGTGATACGTGGTCTGTTCAGGGCTAGTAGTGCTTGTCTACTATCCGCAAGGATGTGAATTTTATTACCTGTGTTTCTTTTGGTAATCTCTTTTGCGGCGATGTAGATAGCAGTGAGCTCTGTTTGAGCAACGCTGACATTACAACCCATCGCCCATTTGATGTTTAGATTCAGAGATCTGGAGTAAATTCCACATCCTGAGCCCATATTGGTTTTAGAGCCATCCGTGAAGATGCGGAGTGCGCCTTCTTCTGATGTGTCTTGTGTGTTATATTTAGTGATTACCTTGTAGGGCCTGTGGAAGGCATATTGTAGTGAGATTGCATCCGTATTTGCCTGCAGCAGTGGGACCTCATTGAGTGCCTCACGCCATAGGTTACGTCTCAATCTACCAGATCCTACGTCAGGTTGTATACCGGTAGAGCGTAAGTGTGTCATGGTCATCAAAATAACCTTCTTGATGTGTATGTCAAGGGGAGTGAGACCAAGGATCACCTCCATCGCTCTGGTTGGTGTGGTTCTCATGCCTCCTGTTGTATTGAGGCATGCTGTTCTCTGAATTTGATCCAGCTTACGGACGACTGTCAGCTGGTTTGCTTTAACTCCCCAGGCAATCGCGCCGTACGTTAGCATATATCTGATGATGGCAGTGTAGATCCAGGCAGTAACCCTGGGTGACATTCCCCAGGTACGGCCGATGGTTCTGCGACACTGTTCATAAGAAATGTATGCTTTTTTTACTCTGTTAAAAAAACAACACTGACTATGGCATACTTTCGTGAATCACCCTGTACACTTAAATATATTTACATAACGCACAGCTCAATTCAAAAGTTGACGTGTTTCGGTATTTTTTATAATTTTATAAAATAATGACAAAGAATTTTACCTACGACCCCCCCTGTAATCAGTCAATAACACATAGTCGGTTTCAACGTAATGACGTCTATTACGCACTGTAAAAAAAACGCACAGCTGTAAAGTAAATCGCACGGCTTCCCTAGCAACATCTTAGCAACTGTCAATAGACGTCACCATTTTATTCAAAATTTACTATTTAAAAACATTCAATACGGCCATGTTTAACTATGAAAAGCCCAAAGGGCTAAGTATATGTATTGATTATAATTGAAAAATGGACTTTCGATTATCAACAATATATTAATAATGATTAAACATTAGTTCTTTAATGTGCTTCTTTCATTGGTAATAGAGTAATAGAGTAATAGAGATGGAGTTTACCAAGCACCTCTAATTATGTAACTGTTATTTTTTATGCTTCTTATCAAAAATACAAGTACAAGTAGGTCGTAGGTAAAGTATAGTACGTAACTCGTGTTGTAGAGCATTTTACGCACTCATGGAATTACGCTTTTCCATTCGTGCGTAAAATGCTCCTTACCACACACGTTACGTAATATACTATTATTCCATAAGTGGTTTCCACACTGTATATTATCTCCAGTACTTTTTCCTGCTGCCTTCCACCACAGTCGTCAATAAAAGACGAGCGGCAACTAGCAGCTTCAGTAAAACCCTCGATACAACTCATCCATCTTCTCTCCAACCAGGTCTGCTCCGGAATCTCCACATCATTGATACGCTCTAACTCTCTAAAAGGATTTTTGATATCATCCAATCCTCTCTCTCCATCACTTTTCCTCTATCTACCCTATTCCCTTCAACCCCACTCTCCTCTCAACATCTATATTCCTCTCTAGCCCTCTCAACATCTATATCTCTCTCTTCCTCTCAATATCTATGCCGCAATCCCCACTTTTCCTCTATCTCCCTCATTCCCTCCAACTTCACTCTCCTCTTAGCATCTATATTCCGTTCTATCCCTCTCAACATCTATATATCTCTCTTCCTTTCAACATCTATGCCGCAATCTCCACATCATTGATACACTCTAACTCTCTAAGAGGATTTTTACCGTCGTTTTTTCGTACATAAAAAATATAAATGTAATGTCCGTAATAAAAAACGTCTTGAAAGGAAATAAAGAATATTTAAGTCAAAATAATCTATCACGTCTTCCGCGAAAAAAGAACATAATTTGGTGGAGATTTTTTTTTATATCACAGCTCAGCTGTTACAAAGTTGTAGAATTACGTGACTGGAATGAGATATTCATTAAATTTACCGCGGTTGGTAATAAAGGTGTTTATCAGTTGTTGTCATCGCTGAAAGTCAAGTGGAATAAAAATCTGGATTGAATTTCGTTGGAACACGAGTGAAAACTGACCGTAAACATTATTTTGATTGTATGCACGACATGTGGAAAAAATAATCAAATAGAACCGGGTAAATGACCTATAGACTACCTTTTACGCAACCAAAGCATGCAAAGCTTTACAATTCCACATGAAATTACTAAAAACATGGTACAACAGGAATTCCTGACTTTTTTAAAATTTTTACAGCTTGGCAACATCCAAATCTAGTCCAAAATAAAGGATATTTGTTACTCAACCACATTAGTAATGGTCTGACCCTTCTGGACCTGTACGTCAAGGAGGTTGCGTTAATGGCCATGGTACGATTGCGCACGGCTGGTGTAAACCCCGAAGTAGGAGTGGGTTAATTAAGGCTAAGCCTATGGCCTATGGAGCCTATAGTTGAACCCAGGTTTGTGTTTAATAAACTCTACAAAATACAAATAAAACAGTACACACAGTCAGATGCTGCAAATGCAATACGCATATATACAGATGGCTCAAAGCCGAAAGAAGGCTCAGGATGTGAAGTTTACTCCAGAAGACTAAGCCTAAGGATTAGATGGGGAATGGGAAACTATACCAGCGTGGTTCAAACAAAACTGGCTGGTATCTTAATTGCCACAAAATAACTAACCAGAAAAGGAATTTCTGTCAAAAGCATAACAATCTGCACTGATAGTAGACAAGCCCTATTAGCCTTGAACAGACAACGTGTTATATCGGGTCTAGTACTAGAGTGCCAACAAGATTTAGCTAACGCCTCGGCAGATAACAATATTATCCTCAGGTGGGTTAAAGGGCACGACAGGGGTGAAGGTAATCGCATTGCCGATTTTTTAGCCAGGGAAGCGGCTGAACTGAAAATATTAGGACCCAGTGACACCTACGGCCTGACGACTTCGACAATTACGGAACTAGCCAAACGTTAGACCCATGCTCAATCCCTTAAGAGATGGGTTGGAATTGAACGATGCAGTCTTGCCAGGATCATTCTGGGCTACCCTGGGAAGCTGGCGTCTAAGAAATATTTGGCGATGACCAGGAAAAACCTACGTTTAACAGTAGGATTTCTGACTGGCCACTGTCAACTAAAGAAACACCTCCATAATAGGGGGCAGGATGTGTGAACAGGAAGATGAAACTGTCAGGCACGTCTTATGCGAGTGTCCGGAGTTATCGTCAATAACAGAGTGTGTGTTCGGTGAGTCTTGGCCTATACCTGCCGATATAAAGGAGATGTCTCCTAGTGAACTGTCCACCTTCCTGGGAAGGACAGGATGGACAATGACCTAGGAGGACAACTCCTCGGGAGGATGTACAATGGGTCACATGTGGCCTAAGTACTGTGAGCCTACACTCACTCTCCCTACTTTACAAATACAGATACTCAACCACATATTTTCACGAAGTATGCTGACAACCTGACATTAAATGAGATAAACTATAATATGTGAGCGGTACACCAGCCGCACTGTTGTCAGATTTATTTCAGTTTCACAAAATTAGAACAAAAATAAGTATATTGCTACGAACTCAGTGATTCAGAAGCCGGTCCTGTCGCAAACTATGAATGCGACCTTTCTAGAAAGGTTCTTTAGCAGGTAATATTCAGACTGTCCTCGAAGCGTATCAGGCAATAAAATGGTTTGTTCCTGAATGTTCTAATTCGTAAATTCATGAATGTTCTAGAGCTACAAAGAACTATGTATACGCGGGTTTTCGAGTGAGTCGGGGAGTGGTTCAGTATACAGTGGTGAATCGGTAAACAGTTTCAGTATACAGTGACTAAACAGATAGTGAATATAAATAGTGTTGAAGATAAATTAGGACAATTATTATACCGAGTGTAGATAAATTAGTAGACATTAAGTAGTGTGTATATAAATTAAGTTCATTATAGTGTGTAAGTAATAGTAATTAGCCATAGTGAGTGTGTAATTTTATCTCACGGTAAAAATAGTTCAAATAAATAAGAAAAACATTACAATTATATAGGTTAGGTTAGGAGGAATTTCCAATGAAATTATTTTTCCAAAACTTAATTGGGAGTAATATTATTTTTATAATTGCCAATTATGATTTTTCTTCGGCTCTTTTTCCTGAGTAAAATAAATTAATTTACCAACACATTCCAAATACAGCCAACTTTTATGAGTTGCAGAAACAAGAAAACAAAACCCGATGAGCATACTCAACAAATTTCTACTCCCTACATTTACTCTAACAATCACACAACCACTTTAGCTGACTTTTAATGAGATCTGACAACACAGGATAGGACTCCCAATATATTTTTTCAGTTAGACAAAATTATTTGCAACTACAAACAACAAAATTAGTCGAATTTTTCCTACTTTTTGCGATGCGGAGAGACAGATATCTGAGCCAGATACTTCTATCGAGAAATTGAGTGTTTAATTCATCACGAGCTATAAGTAAATAATCACCGTCAGCCAGGATCTGTTTAAAACTATGAGGAATAAAAGCATTTAGTCTAGACTAGTAAAAGACTGTAAATAATACCTAAATAAACTGATACACCATACACAAAATAGGGAAAGTCGATGGACCTATGAGCAGAAAGGATGGAAGGATTTTGAAGAGGAAATCATAACTGCTCAAATGCTCCAAGTCAAATTGGTGGTCTATATGAATTGTTATGAACGTACTCGTTATGTCATCAGTCATTTTTGATTGAGCGCGAATTTCAAACCTTAGAACATAAAACAGACAGGAAGGAGCAAATGGCGAATAATCGTTTCCGTTTTGACAGTGGCGTACTGTTTGTATAGGGTATGGGATATGTGAAATTTTTAAATTGTAGCTTATTGAAATGTATTATATAACTATAAGCTGTCCTATGTCCTATACAAACAATATTGCCTAGGAGCGATGAAAATACGAATATAGAATAATACTTCTGATAAAGTTTCGCTTAAACTAATTTTCACCAAAAAAACTACATAAACAAGGCATGTTCTTTTATAGACCGGTAGATCCACCAATCGAACAACTGCCTTTTTATATTCATTGGTGGATTGTAGATTGAAGAAATGACGCGTTCATTTATTACTGTTGCATCAACCAAAATTGGAAACCACTCCACCGTTGTATCGAGATGGTGGATATGGTTGAAATAATACCCTTCTTGGTGTGCGTCATCGATTGTGACGTATATCCATGGTTTTCAGCATGTCGTCTATTCTATTTGCTATTTTGACATAAAGTTGACCTTAAATATAAATAAATCAATAAGATTAATATTCACTTTTCATAAACAATAATTGACCATAAACAACAAAGTACAGACCTGTCAGTGTGACAGTAGAAAAAGACGTAAGACACATTGCCGCTACGAAAGTAACGCCTTCATAGTATTTTAAATTCTCGATTGATAGGGTGAGCTTGCGCGTAATCTAAACATCAACCAATCAAATTTTTGTAAGTCAAAGATTAGGGTTAAGATTTGTAATACATTTGAACGGTTCATTATTGAGATATTTTGATTAGGATTAATCACAGACCTGCCTTTTTCCATTTCTTCCCACGTAATGTGTTAGAAAGACATCGATGACGCACACCAAGAAGGGTATTATTTCAACACAAAATGACAGCTTAACCTAAAAAAACTAACGATTTTTTGAATCAGTCAAAGAAATGGACGAATTAATAGAAATAAATTTAAAATGTGGTAACAAGGTATTGACGGCGCTATTAATAGCGTCAGAAATTGAAAAAAATTCAAGTGGAACTATCAGATGAACTGCTACTAACAACAATCAACTTAGAAATTGATTGTCAGTGGTCAAATGATTTAAATAACAACTGCGTTTTTTTATGTCCACTGATGACTCCAACATGTTGTTGCAGCGTAGACGTCATTCAACCAATGGTGAAATAAAATGGGCAATTAACTCATTTGAGCCATATAAATCACCGGGACCGGACGGGATCTATCCAATTATGCTGCAAAAGGCAGACGGCATTATACTCAGCAGACTGTGTACGATCCTTAGAGCAAGTATGGGACTAGGGTACATACCAAAGGTCTGGAGAAATGTTAGGGTGGTCTTTATTCCTAAACCTGGTAAAACAGGTGACAATAAAGCGAAATCCCTGAGACCCATAAGTCTGATGTCATTTGTACTGAAGACATTGGAAAAACTGGTGGACATGCACATTAGAGGAGGATCGTTGGTAGAAAGACCGATCGACCTGGATCAATATGCATACAGACCAGGAGTATCCACAGAGACAGCACTCCATCACCTAGTACAAGGAATAGAGTACGCTCTCGAAAATAAGGAAGTATTATTAGCAGCCTTCCTTGATATAGAGGGTGCATTTGACAACACCTCCCACAAAGTAATCACTAGGGCAATTCGTCAAAAGCAAATTGACGAAACAAGCTGCAGATGGATAGACTGCATGCTGAAAGACCGAACGATATTCTCAACCTTGATGGGCACAACATTGTCAGCCCGAGTTTCAAGGGGATGTCCACAAGGAGGAGTACTGTCTCCTCTAATATGGAACCTTGTAATGGACGGACTGATAAGGAGACTCAAAAAGGAACACCATACTGTCTTAGGATATGCGGACGATCTAGTCATCATATCACAAGGCAAATTCAGTACTACGGTCAGAGAGCGCATGCAACAGGCTCTGAACATAGTAACGAAATGGACGACAGAGGTGGGTTTAAATATAAGTCCCACCAAATCAAACTTAGTACCCTACACCAAGAGAAGGAACTTGGCAGGTTTGGGACCACTATACCTTCAAGGTACGGAAATTCCAATGGTTATGGATGTTAAATATCTCGGGGTGATTATTGACTCGAGATTAACATGGTCCAAACAAATGGAAAAAGTTGCAGCAAGATCGGAAACCACACTAATGATGGCAAGACGAACTTGTGGGAAAACATGGGGGTTGAGTCCGCGAATGATACACTGGATATACAGTGTAGTGGTTAAACCCATAATAACATATGCGTCTTTGGTCTGGTGGACAAAGACGACACAAAAGAATGCAATGACGAGACTGGGCAAGGTGCAAAGACTTGCATGTCTCAGCATTGCAGGATGCATGAGAAGCACGCCAACGGCAGCACTAGAAGCCTTATTCGACCTTCCTCCACTACACCTCGTGATAATGGGGGAAGCAAGGATGGGACTATTTAGGCAGCAAGATAATCTGAGCAACAAAATAGTTAGATCAGGACACACATCTGTTAAAGACATCATAAGTGAAGCCATTTTAGATATGAAAACAGACTATATGGCCACTAAACTTCTCCCAAGCCCTAAATATGAGGTAGAAATACCTCACAGAAAGGACTGGCAAGACCCAAGCAGACTGAAATTTCCCCGAGGAGAGACCTGGTACACAGACGGATCACAGACAGGGGAAGGAACAGGAGCAGGAGTGTACAGTGAAAAGAGAAACACAAAAGGCTCTTTCTCACTAGGCAAACATACCTCTGTATTTCAGGCAGAGATCTATGCCATCCTAGAATGTGTCAGAATTAACAAATATAGGACTGACACTCATAGGATAAACATACTAACTGATAGCCAGGCAGCCCTTGCGGCTTTAAATAGCCGCAAGGTAACATCCAGACTAGTAGAAGAATGTCAGAAAGAACTAAATGAACTGGCAGACCACATTAAAGTAAGATTGGTGTTGGTGCCGGGACATCATGGTATTTCTGGAAATGAACAAGCTGATGAACTCGCAAAAAGAGGTTCAGCAACAGCATATGTTGGACCAGAACCAGCTCTTGGGACCACAAAAAAGGTAGTCCGAGCGGAAATACAAAAATGGGTACAAAGCCAACATAGACTTCATTGGAGGAACACTCCGAAACAGGTACACAGCAAAACCTTCATAGGTGACACATGTGCAAAGCGGGCCAAAGAACTACTGAATATCAGCAGGAATAAGCTAAGAATTATTGCAGGTTATCTAACAGGTCATACCCCGTTAAAAGATCACCTGCATAAAATGGGGTTATATAACGGGGACCTCAGCTGCAGACTATGTGGCATGGAGAACGAGACCGTGACCCATATCTTGTCTGACTGTGAGGCACTGCACTCGAGGAGACAGGCAATCTTCGGAGAGGCCAATGTGCCACCTGAAGTATATGGCACACATCCAATGGACCTATACCGTCTACTCGAAGGTACGGGGATAACTGGATGGGTGGACTAAATATGGGAGCAGAGTACAATAAGCCAATAGGCTGCAGTGCTCCCGGCATCTGAACGGCTCCCAAAATGGAAAAAAAAAAAAAAAAATGATGTTAAAAAACGTGCCTACAATTTACGTCAGTAAACGTCAACTTCACAAGTGAGTCATAATTAGGGTGTTGCAAATGGCGACTTCCGTCGCATTTTCTTATACAGCTAATGAGTGACAAGACTCCTTCCTGTCTGTTTTATGTTCTAAGTTTCAAACTAATGGCATTTTTATTCAAATACTTTTATCTTGATAGGTGATTTCAAGCACCAAGTATGTTAAAGACAATCTCGTGGGTATACAAAATTATGTTGCACAAGTTTTTGTTGAACTACTATCCCTGAATACTGAAAATATTTGAATTTGTCCATTATTGATCTAGGTCAGTCTTTCCCAACGTGGGCGATAGCGCCCCCTTGTGGGCGCTGCAGGCCTAAAGGGGGGCGGTAAGAGACCCAGAGAAAAAAAAAGGGGGCGTTGTGTAGGGCTTTGGGGTCGATTTATAATTTCATCTACCTAGCTAGGAAGTCTCTTAGACACCGACTGAGCTCTCGACTCTCGACTACATCTTGTGAACATCAACTAATA
>CAJUYG010003632.1:5412-20360 GCA_910591675.1 Galerucella calmariensis | reverse complement strand
AAGTGATAGATGCAGGTGGACAGATGGACGTAATATATACAGATTTCTCTAAGGCATTTGACAGAATGGATCATGGTATCTTGATTGATAAATTGAATCAGTTCGGATTTTCACCAAATTTGTTAATGTTTTTTTCAGTCTTACTTAGAGAGTAGGAAGCAATTTGTTTTTTATAATGGTCACTCTTCACAAAAATATACAGCTAAATCAGGTGTTCCACAGGGATCAAACCTCGGACCTTTGTTATTTCTTTTATTTATAAATGACATTGATCGCTCTTTAGATTCAGGTAGGCTGATTTATGCAGATGACATGAAGATATTTCTTCCCATATCTAATGTGGCTGATTGTGTAGTATTGCAGTCCGATCTGGAAAAAATATCTGACTGGTGTTCCGTGAACAGACTAGCATTGAATGTTTCAAAATGTGAAAAGGTATCATACTCTAAGAAAAAAACGATGGTAAATTTTGACTACAATATAGATGGAAATGTTCTATCTCAGCATTCATCTATTAAGGATCTGGGGGTTATTTTCGATTCACGTTTGAATTTTATTGAACATATTGAGACTAAAGTAGCAGAGGCATCTAGGTTTTATGGCTTCATTGTGAGGAACTGTCGAGGTTTTCAAAATATTTCTGTGTTAAAAACATTCTACTACTCTTTTATCCGTTCCAAATTGGAATACTGTTCAATTATTTGGTATCCGTTCTATAATAATCACATTACCAGGGCAGAATCTGTGCAGAGGAAATTTTTAAAATATTTAGTTTTTAAAATGTGCGGATCTTATCCATCAAGAGGAGTTAATTATCAATCTCTCCTAGATAAATTTAATTTTGAAAGTCTAGTTTGTCGTAGAGTTCTGTCATCCTTGTCTCTTTTGTATAAGATTTTTCACGGTGTAATTATGTGTCCAGAGATTCTAAGTAAGTTCAGTTTTAATGTGCCTAATTACAATACTAGACAACATTTACTTTTTTATTGTGAAGGATCTAGAACTAACATTTTATTTAACTCGCCAGTAAATGTTATGTGTTGTAATTTTAATCATTTATGTAGTTCGTGTGACTTGTTTGTTGATCGTCTGAGTTTTATTAGGAAAAAGGCTCATTCTGAATTTATTATGTAATTTATCTATTCTACTTTATTGATGTAATTTTATTTTATTATTGTAATTCGATTTTATTGTTTTGTATCTGTTTATTTATTTATTTGTTTAATTGCAAATGTCAATTGTATTTTTTTCGTATGCTCTGTAAAGGGATTTATATCTGTTGGGCAATAAAGGTTATTATTATTATTATTATTATTATTATTATTATTATTATTATTATCATTCCAAGTATGCACTTGCTCAGCACTTGCTGGTAATGTTCACCTATCCCGAGCGTGTGTAAACGCAAATGGGATCAGGCTCGGAAGTCACATATTTAGAAATTTACGGACAGTGTGACAGGTATTTAGAATGGCAGCCTTCTGCAGATCGATGTATGTATTTTTGTGTAGACCTAATTTGGTAAGGCTATCTTGTAGAGTTTTGGGAATTAGTCCCGTAGATGAAACGATGATCGGTACCACCTCTATTTTATCTGCATGCCACATCTGTCTTACCTCAATTGCAAGATCGGTATATTTTGCAATTTTCTCGTTGTATTTGTCCAGAATATTGTTATTATTGGGTACAGCAACATCCACCAGATAAACCGAGTTAGCTTTTTTATCCACAACTACAATATCAGGCCGGTTATTCGTCACCCGTCTATCGGTGATAATTGACCTATCGTAGTATAGTCTAAAATCAGCATTCTCTAGCACCGAATTCGGATGGTACTTGTAATATGGGGTGTAGGTGTTCACTAATCCAAATTTGTTGGCCAACTTCTGATGGATGATGTTGCAAAGTTGATTGTGCCTACGTAGGTAATCAATGTTAGCTAAGACTGAACATCCCGACGTAATGTGTTGTATCGTCTCTGTTGTTTGTTGGCACCTTCTGCACTTGTCCGTAGCGATGTTTGGATCTTTCATGACAAATTTCTTGTAATTGTTGGTATTAATTACTTGGTCTTGAATTGCCATCATAAATCCTTCTGTTTCTGGAAATAATATTCCATCAGATAGCCACTTATTTGATGCTTCCTTGTCGATATGAGGTTGATTGAGGTCGTGATGATGTCGACCATGAAGCGCTTTCTGGGCCCACTCCACCTGTTTGTCAGAATCTGTAACGATTCCAAGTCTCATATCAGGGCTTACAAGATTTAAGGGGGAGTAGTTTTTATCTGCTTTTGCGACCATCTCATGCAATTCAGATGTTTCAGCCTTGGCAATGAAGAATTCTTGGAGTCTGGATATTTGTTTGTTATGTAAATTAACTATGTCCACTAGACCTCTCCCTCCCTCTCTTCTTGGTAATGTTGTCCTGATAACTGATGATGTCGGATGGTGACATTTGTGTTTGGTCATCATGGTACGGGTTGTTCTTTGAATATCCTCCAGCTCTGTCTTTGTCCACTTCAGAATTCCAAATGAGTATGTCAGGATCGGTATGGCGTAGGTGTTAATTGCTTTTGCTAGATTTCCTGCGTTCAACTGGGATTTCAATAAAGTAGTTACCCTTTGAGTGAACTGGCTCCTAATTTTGATTTTTGCCTGCTTTTGGTCTAATAGCTTAGCTTGCTGAAATCCTAGATATTTGTAGGTCTCGCCATTTTGCATGGCAGTTATAATATTCCCATTGGGTAGTAACACATCTCCGTTAACGATTTTACCCTTCTCGATATTTAAGGTTTTGCACTTGTCTAATCCAAATCCCATTTGTATATCACTGGAGAATTTTTCAGTGATATTGAGTAAATGTTGAATTTGACGCTGGTTGGATGCGTATATTTTGATGTCATCCATATATAAAAGGTGGGAAACAGTGCAGCTAGTGTTCCTGTTGGCTTTAAGTTTATAGCCGTAATCCGTATCGTTGAGTAGATTGGAGAGTGGGTTCATTGCCAAACAGAACCAAAGTGGACTAAGGGAGTCACCTTGGAAGATCCCCCTACGGATGGAAATTTCATCAGTTTGGAGGTATTGGCCATTTATTTGTAAATGAAGGTTCGTTCGCCAGTGCTTCATCGATGATTCTAGAAAAGTAACAATAGTGGGATGTACTTTGTAAATTTGCAGAACTTTAACAAGCCAGGAATGTGGAACGCTATCAAATGCTTTCCTGTAATCTACGAAAGCCGTGTGGATGTTGCGCTTTTCCTTTTGCGCCTGTTTCAGTATAACTGAATCAATGATAAGTTGTTCTTTGCAGCCTTGGTGATCTCGTCTGCAACCTTTCTGTTCTTCTGACAGGATGTTGTTTTGGTCCACATGTCTGTAAATACGGTTAGTGATGCAAGCCGTTAATATTTTATACATAGTTGGTAGGCAGGTTATGGGCCTATACTGCGAAGGATCGTGAGTTTGATGTGTTTTGGGAAGCAAGTGGGTCGAGCCCAGTGTCAGAAATGGTGGTGTATCTTCTGGATGTTGCAAAATATGTGAGAATGATGTTGCCATTGCTTCATGTAGACTGTCAAACTTCTTATACCAAAAGTTTTGGACATGGTCAACTCCTGGTGTCTTCCAATTACTGGTACTCTTTATAGCTTCGGTTACCTCGGTTGTTGTCAAGTTAACGAAAGGCATCGGTTCAATATTGATTTTTTCCTCCTCAGTTCTTATCCAGTGAGCGTTGGATTTATGTTCGACAGGCTTCGACCATAATGAAGACCAGTATTCCGTCAGCTCATCTTTATTTGGAGGACTTTGGTTCTGATTGTTTACTGTACCGCTCAGTTGCCTGTAAAATAACTTCTGATTGTTATTGAATAAGTAATTTTGTTGTTTCCTTTTCGTGCACTTGACATATCGAGATAGACGTTTGGATTTTGCCTTTAACTTTTGCCTGAGTAAATCCATATATTCAGATACATGTTGTTCATGTTGTGGGTGACCTGCATAAGTTTTGATTTTTCGATAGATCTTTCTCACTCTGTTTGTTAATCGCCTCGACGGTTTCAAGTTGTTTTTAAACTCTGTCAACTGCCCCAATTCCCTCCTGATGTCATCAATGGAACTTTCGAGCCTGCGTTGCCACCAGGGCTTGAGCTGTTTGTAGTCCTTACTCTGATTGTTTTCAGGGAATTGGATTCGTTGATTATGAATTCGAAGCACTACCACCGCTCCACAATAGATGAGAGTGTGAAGTTGTTCCAGTGCTTTGCAGTCTTTGGCATGGTTCTGCAATAGTAAGTTCACTGCTGCTATTATGCTGTTGGTGCTCTTATTGGTTCGCAGCTTGGGTAGTTTGGGCCGGTGTATTGGGTTGGTGCCATTAAATTCCGCTAGTGCTTTACAAAGCTCTGTATTATAGTCATTATCAGGTGTTCTGTCGCAATCAATGTTTGTTTTCTCAACGCCATTGTTGTCTTCTTGTGCATTCTCCGGTTCATGTGTATCATGATCGGTAAGTATGTCATTCTCCTCATTTTGTAGGTCAAGAAGGACTTCTCCTCGAATTTGTTGCAACGTCGGATCGGGTAGTAGATTGTTTTTCACAATACTTCGACGCTGGTCAGCAATACGTTGTTCCGTGAGATGCTGGAATTCTGGGAAATGTTCTATGAATGCACAGTGGAGGGCGTATCTGTATGTTGTCATATCAGTTTCCATCTTGGTGATTTTGAAGTAGGAACGCATAATGAAAGAGTTCAGCTCAATAGTCCACTTCATGCGCTTCCTGGGCTTTCCGGCTTTTGTGGTCGTGGATGTGCCGACTTGCGTCACTCCAGAAACAGCAGAAGCCGGTGGGTGAGGATTGATGTTGTTTTCCTCAAGAGTGTGGGTCACAGTAGCCCTACTCGGTGTCACGCTGCGCCTCCCGCTAACCGAGGAAGAAGTTGATTCATCATTTTTCGAACAAGCCCTTCTAGCACCAGCTTGAACGCGACAAGAGTTTAAGGTGTTGCAATGTCGATTCACCTGACGATTCCTGAGATTTAAAGTCCCGGAATTTACAATCGAATTATTGCTCCCCCCAGAATCCGTGGAGCAGACAGCCGATGTACTAGGTACACTAGCAGTGTGGGATTCTGAGCATTTCGCTCTACCCACCTGGGGTAATCTAGTTTTACAATTCGACATCGTGATTGTTGCATTTTAGACCTACTACCAGGTGATGATTCAGCCGCTCCTTCCATGGAGAACAAGCGCTGTCGGAGTACCGCTCCTTACATGGAGTCCGTCGTGTCCTGAAACTTACTGGTTTTGGTTCGCTCCGAGGTATTTAATTTCCCCGATACCTTTTATATCTAAAAGGCCTTCCCCTATCCACCACCTGGGGAAGCGCCCGATAGGGGACCAGCACCCCCACGGGTTATTATTATTATTATTATTATTATTATTATTATTATTATTATTATTATTATTATTATTATTATTATTATTATTATCAATATTGTTGGTACTAACTTGAAAAATCGTCACAGTTTTTGTATACTGTGAAATCGTTAATCAATGACAGTCAATGATCAAAAGCGTGCTTGGCGTTAAATATCATTTTGTGTGTTCTCTTGGAAGTGAAAATATGGCAGATAAAGAAAACAAGCGTAGGTACTCCAAATTTCAGTGCATCTGAAGAATCGACGCTGATTTCTCTAGTTGCTAAGTATAAAAACGTTATAGAGTGTAAGAAAACGGATGCAGAAAGTTCTCGGCATGAGACAAATTTGTGGCTTCAGTTGGCTGAAGAATTTAATTTTATCAGTTTCACTACACACCGAACAAGTGACGTGCTGTTGAATAAATATAGTAATATTAAAAAAAGAGTCAAGAAAAAGTATGCTGACGAAAAATGTTATGCTCAAGGCACTGGCGGTGGTCCATATAAAAAAAATTAAATTGCAGTGCCTTTTGATATTCTGAATCTATCAAAAAACTCATTTTCCGTCCACTCTTCAAAATAATTTTTTCTTGCTCGAAATATGCGAGCGTTTCTCCATAAACCAAAAACCAAGCATAAAATCTCAATAGGGAATAAAAGTCGTATACAAATAAGTAAATAAACCTTCATCTACTTCTCTTATCATTTCTAGAAAATCCTCATCATCCGTTAACTCTTCAAAATAATCCACGTTTTCCATTGTAAACAATAAAAAGTCGTGAAATTATAGTATATGACAGTCAATTATAAGATATGTCACATCAGAATTTGACGTTCATTCCATGAACTTTAGTTAAACCACCATTTTTGGTGGTTCAGTGAATTGCATAGTTAACTCATGAGTTAACGAAAATAATTCTTGACTACGTTTCGTACAACACTCTAATAGCTGTGATCATGGGTTAACCATAGACATTAGGTTAACTATGCTTCATACAACTGGCCCTTAGGAGTTCAGTATGAACCTGATTGCAGCGCTACCTATTGAGCACAATCGTGAATTTGAACCATACAGTCCCTCACTCAAACTGTTGGAATTCATGGTACCAATTTGATCTAATCCTATAAAGTAATAAATCATCTTTTTTAAGTTTGTTACTGTCATATATATTATTAATGTTGACATAATATATGTAATTTTGACTGAAAATAAGTTAATTAAATGTTCTCCTAAAACAAGCTAGTAATATCTGTTCGGAATATATTCACAATAATAGTTCCACTACTATTTAACTATAGTTTATGTGCCCAGATCACCCAAATAACAGATAATTTGTAAATACTTGGATAGTGACAGCTGAGCTTGGAGGAGTTTGAAAAAATGTCTAAAGAAGATTCATCAGTATCAATTGGTGGTTTAGCCAAACTTGAAGAGCGAGAAAACTACAACATTTGGAAATTTCAAATGAAGAACTTACTGAGACATGATAATCTATGGTATTCCGTGGTGGGTTATCCTGATGGAGATACTATAGATGTTTCTACTAAAATTCGAAGAGACGAAAAAGCTTTGAGTAAGATCAACTCAATGATCGAAACTAAGTGTTTGTCGCATGTAATGCAAGCTGAGACCGCTAAAGCCGCTTGGGATGCATTAGAAAAAGCATTTGAAGACAAAGGTTTAAATAGAAGAGTAAGACTGATGCGTAGTTTGTTTTCTATGAAGCTCGAAAAATTCAACTCTATGGAATAATATGTTAATGAGATTATGGCAATTTCAGAACAATTGGCAGGTATCGGGAAACCAGTTGATGACGAATATATTGGTATTATTATGTTGCAAGGTTTACCTGATGAATATGAACCTATGACTATGGCCTTAGAGCACTCTGGTGTCCAAATAACGAGTGATCTAGTCAAAACGAAGTTGTTGCAAAATAATAAACGATGCAATAGTCACAATGAAACTACTGCACTTTTTTCAACGAAAACCCGGTTCAAAAATAAAAAAAACCATGGTGTTGGAAATTTAAACAAAGTCATCCGAAAAGTAGTTGCCCTAAACAAACTGTTATTGAAAATAAGCCAAAACAAGAAAAACAAAGTGTTCATAAAGGAAAAGCATTATTTACTGCTCTTGGTGTTAACGTCAATGCTAATCATGGAAGCTGGTATGTGGATTCGGAGGCTACAAATCATATGAGCTCTCGCCGTGACAGGATGGAAAATTTTGATGATAAAAAACAAATTGGGCTAGAAGTAACTGTAGCAAACAATAGTAAAATTCAAACGAATGGTGTTGGTGATGTGCCAATTAACGATTCCTTACACGCCGCAGCAAAATGGTGTTGCTGAACGCTATAATCGTACTATCATGGGAAAAGCGCTATGATGCAAGATACACAATGTGATCAGAGAACGTGGGCAGAAGCTGCAAATACAGCCGTCTACTTGATAAATCGTTCTCCAACAAAGAAGTTACCTGGACAAACACCTTTAGAAGTTTGGAGTGGTAACAAAATAGATCTAAGCAATCTAAAAGTATTTGGATGTGAAGCTTATGCTCATATACCAAGTAAAAATCGAAATAAGCTGGAATCAAAAAGTGAAAAACTAATTTTTGTCGGTTATTGTGAAGAAAGCAAGGGGTACAGACTGTTCGATGAGAAGACTAAACATATAATCAGATCTAGAGATGTAATATTCATAGAACATCCAAAAAAGATTGAAGATATTTGCGAAGGTATTAAGGAGCATGTTCCAATCATTTTAAGAAGTAATAATGAAGATGACCATATCGAAAACAACTTTGAGATTACAGAAAGTCAAGAAGAAAATATTGTTTTTGAGGGGGGAAAATGATGAAAACGAAGAACATGAAAACGAAGAACATGAAAACGAAGAACCTTCAAGATTGTATCCACTAGGACGAAAACAATTTCCAGATTTTTTGACTTACTATACTGTATCTGAACATTCAGATCCTTTAACAGTTGAAGAAGCTATTTCCAGTGAAGAAAAAGAAAATTGGATAGAAGCTATGAAAATGGAAATGGAATCATTAATTCATAACAAATGGATTTTGGTTGATGAACCTGAAAATGGTCAAAACATCGTTCGAAATAAATGGGTTTTTAAAGCCAAAAGAAACGGTGAAGGTGAAATATATCGTTACAAAGCTATATTAGTAGCGAAAGGATTCACACAACAAGCAGACATTGATTACGAAGAAACTTTCTCTCCAGTAATTCGTCATAGTTCACTTCGCATTTTATTTGCATTAGCTGCAAGTTTAGATTTTAATATTGACCACTTAGATGTTGAAACAGCTTTTTTCTACGACCGTGCGTTTTAACCCACTTTCCCGCACGCATTTTAGCTTTGAAAGTGTCACTTTCCCGCACTAGTGCGGGAAAGTAAAATTATCCAAATTTTGACCTTATTAGATAGTTTTTTACTTCGGAAGCTATAACTATTGTTACAACAGGTGAATAAATAGTCCATCAAATAAAATCCACATCGTTCCTAGCTTTTTGTTGCATTTTTAATTTTTTGAAAATATAAAATAATGAAGATATTTTGATATAACCTTGTACATTCTTTAAAGTAGTGTCACAAAACAACTATCAAACCACCCGTGTTTGATATAAGAAAAATATATCAAATTAAATTTATTTCATTTACAAATGACTTGAAACCGTTGCCGTCACCTTCATCGTCATCTTTATGTGACCTGCAACCGATGCCATCCTCATCAACTTACCAGTTAACACCAAATAACTCCACTGGACCGGCAATTTTAAGTAATTTACAGAATGCAACAAATTGTGTTTCTATTATTATTATTATACTTTTTTGTATATACGGTCGTAGAAAAAATAATGTTCCTAACTCATGCGTAAATTGTCTTTCCCGCCCTTGACCGCTTGCCCGAACTCCGCTCCGCGTCGTTCGGGTCAACTGCAGTCGCGTGCGGGAAAGTATCACTTTCCGCACTTGTTAGGAAAATAACTATTTTAAATGGCGAACTTCAAGAAACAATTTATATGTATCAACCAGAAGGTTTCACTTTAGAAGGTCAAGAAGATAAAGTTTGTCTATTAAAAAGGGCCATTTATGGTCTTAAACAAGCTTCAAGAGTATGGAATTGTAAGGCTGAAGAAGTTTTAAGTACTCTCGGCTACATACAATGTGAAACCGAACCAGGTATGTTTTTAAAGTCAGAAGAGAAGAATGTTGTTTTTATTGCTTCATATGTAGACGATTTTTTCGTATTCTACAATAATTTTGGTATGATAAACTTTCTTAAGACTGAATTTTTGAAGAAATTTGAAATTAAAGACCTTGGACCTATTTCTTCAGCACTTGGAATTAAAATAGAGAGAAATAGACTGAATAATGAGATAAAACTGAGTCAAAAGCAGTATATCACATCTATTCTCTTAAAATTTGGCATGACAGAGACTAAGTCTATTGGAACTCCATTAGATCCCAATTTTAAATTTTCTACTGAAGAAGAACCTATAGTTAATGTACCATATCGAGAATTGATTGGCTCATTAATGTACTTGTGTGTGGCAACGCGTCCTGACATTTCATTTGCAGTGTCATTCCTCAGCCAATTTAACACGTGCCATATAAAAGAGCATTGGAATGCAGCGAAAAGGATTCTTCGGTGTTTAAAATGCACACAAGACTTATGTCTAACGTACAGTGGTAGTCATTTCAATCTAGAAGGATTTGTTGATGCCGATTGGGCGAATGATACTTCAGATAGGAAGTCTTTTACTGGTTTTGTGTTCAAATCTGCAAATGGTGCTATTTCTTGGGGATGTCGTAAACAATTAAGTACCGCACTGTCATTCACAGAAGCGGAGTATATGGCTATAACAGAAGCAGCTAAGGAAGCTGTATATCTTAAAAGTTTAATAAATGAGATTATGAATCTTGGAAAACTTCATATGAATCAAGAGGAATCTGTTATATTATATAACGACAATCAATCTGCTCAGAAGATAGCAACAAGTTCTGGCTATCTATCATAAGCGTACAAAGCATATCGATGTTAGATATCACTATATTAAAGAGCTGATTATCAACAAGAAGATTAATCTTTCATATATGCCTACCACACTTATGATTGCAGACATTTGTACTAAATCTTTACCAGTTCCCAAACACAGATTGTGTACGAAGGGATTGGGTTTGAGGTGAACTGTTTTACTTTTATTGGATTTATTGTTTCATACGCTTAAAGGGACGTGTTGGAATTCATGGTACCAATTTGATCTAATCCTATAAAATAATAAATCATCTTTTCTAAGTTTGTTACTGTCATATATATATATATTATTAATGTTGACATAATGATATTTTGACTGAAAATAAGTTAATTAAATGTTCTCATGAAACAAGCTAGTTATATCTGTTTGAAATATATTTACAATAATAGTTCCACTACTATTTAACTATACAAACACACACACAAAATTCCATCAAAATCGCATCAACCGTTCAAGAGAAGTTCAGCATGAGCCGGATTGCAGCGCCAGCCACCGGAACTAGTTGTGAGTCTATAAACCATCCAGTTACTTATTGAAATTCAACCAACCGTTTAGGAGAAGTCCATACACACACACACGGAAGATCACAAAGATCAAAGATCGCAAAACTATTAAATTTAAACCGACGGAAAAGATAATAAACATAGCTATATGAAATGAATTAGGAGTAAAGAGTGTAATTATCACCAAATTCGATATGGTTTTCACTCATAGATTTTGTTTGCTTTCAATGTAGCGAAGTACCGATGGCGATTTACCGAAACGTCGGTCGTAATTGATTTAAAATAATGTTAACATCGCATCAGCAAATCGTTAAATCACTGCATTCTATCCCAACTTTCCAATGTGAGTAAACAACGGTAGAAATTGTATGAGCACACAATTCCGATTGTGTTCTTTTGTATTGTGAAATTTGTGTGGCAGACACACAAATAGTACATATTATGCGCGTTTGCATAGAAACATTATCTCTGAGTCTTATCTACCATCAGTGATTTATTGATTGGAAATCCTGCATTGCTATTCTTTTCTCTGGTAGCAATCTGGTATTATATAACTCAAAAAAATACTGCTTAGCTGATGAAGTTGGCGAGTTATGTCTACCGTTGTTTTCTCGTAAGCTAGCTTCCACTCGCAGCTTCGGTCGAATTGATGTTCTCAAATACGTTTCGCGGACCATCAAAATAAAAAAATTTGTTCAAGAAACTGAAAAACATGCTTTATCAAAAAACCTCACACCATAATAGGTATACAATGTCAGGAGGCATTGATATGACTGACGAACATATGAAATTTTCAATTCATCGGAATTCATTTTTGGTGTCATTCTCTGTATCTCTGTATGTATGGGCTAGCTATGGAAAATTTCCCTGCAGGTCCGTAACTACAATAGCTAAAATTGCGCATTTGTCATTTTGACATTAAAATTCGTTGAAATGTCGCGATTTGGACAATCAACAAGTAGTGCAGTGGGCTTCAAAAAAGTAATTTTTACAATAATTGTGGGTTCCTCTGTAATTGATGCAATTTTTAGTTCCTACAATTTCTGCCCCATTCTAGTTTGTTCATGTTCATACAGAGCTCGGCAAGTATTGGAGAAAATATGAAATGTTTGGAAAATCTTTCTATACCACAGATTCAACTTGAATTCAAACTATAATTTGTAAATATTTTAAGATATACAGAGTGTTCCAGTTTTGCGTAAAGTTTCAAACAATACGAGTGTTATGTTGAAAATTGGTTTAATTATTATGATTTAGAAGAGATAAGGTCTTATGTGTTATTGAAATTGATACTTGATATTTTTTTGCGTTTTCTAATGTTTACAACATACTTTTTGTTTTTTCTTCATTTTATGAAATGCCTTTAAGTGGATAGTTATCTTTCCGTGAAAGTTGCTGAATCTTGTTGACCACTCGGCAAAGCCCTATATTTTCTGAAAGCTTAAAACGTGATCTATTTAAATCTGCCATTAGATAGCAAAAGATCCATTTGAAGAAAAAAAACTTAGTTCGGTACGCAAAATTGGAACATCCTGTATATTTCAAATATCTTCAAATTATAGCTTAAGCTGAAGTGAAATTTGGACTATAAGAAGATTTTTCAAAAATTTTATATTGTCTTCAATACTTGTTCGGTCCCGGACTTTTGCCGAGCTCTGTATACCCAATTGTTGTTTAAATGAACATTTCAAGTTGACGTACTTCTATTTCTTCTACTCGAGAAATATTCTACCGAATTACCCTAGTGCATCGAAATTAACCTGATAAATTTAATGCACTTGTGTAGGTAGAGCAGGGAAGAAGAAACCTCCATCCACATAATTGCGAGTTAACCGATAAAAGAGGGACTACTAGTCTCTCAGGAACTAGGTAGAATGGAGTGGACACAATAGATTTTTTAGGCATCAGTGAATGTCACTCCAATATACTGATATGGAAAATAATATCATACACCACACACACCAAACAAGGGTTATTTCAGTATAAAATTTTAAAAATAAAAACTATTTGAAAGGGAAATTTCTCTTATCAATAAACAAAAATAAATCAAACTAGAGAAGACAGTTTGAAAATTATAATGTAACTAATAGAAAATAAACTAAAATTTGAATTAAACTTGACAAAATAAAAATAAACAAATCACCTGAGATATATTTGAGCTTTAAACCGAACTTTAAACAGGAATCTTGATAACTTCTTTCTAATTCATTAAAATCCTTTTCACATAATTCCAGAGTCTTCAAAAGCTTTATAAAAGTTTATTGGCTGGAATTAATCTGAGAAGAAAGAACCTGGAAAATAAAAAAAATTATTAGTTAGGTTATAAAATCTGATATAAAAATAGAAAGAGTATATTTATGAACATAGTTAACTAAGAGTGAACTTAGATTTGTCGACTCGAACGGAAGAAAAGACGGTAACAGAAATAAAAACAAATCTCGAATAATTTTTAAAATTTTGGAATTGAACGATAAAAACAACAATGAAGTATTTGAAGATATTGATAATAAACTTTCATATTTAAAAAATAACCTAAAATTGAACATTCAAGTCAAGTAATGAAAATTATTAAATGAATTCGATTGGTCAGCTGATATAAAAAAAACTTGAAACTAAGAGACACATGGTTGTTGATTAAAAAAAAGAGAATTACGTTGTTATTGATTAGAAACGGGAAAGAAAGCGTCACTTAGCTAAAAGAGATACAGAATTTAAAAGAAAATTTCTTTTTATGTTGTTAAAATAGTCACAATAAAGTAAAAAGTGAAAATATATAGTGAAAAGTGTTACTAACGTTTTACAACAAGTTCCTGTTGAAATTATATGGTGAATATCCATTAAATTGATGAAACCTTCAAATAAACCATAAATGAAAACTTTAAGAGGCCATTTATACTGAAAATTCTCCAAGCTGACGACGGAATCTAAGCGAAGCAATCCAAATCAAGGACTGACCGGCTCAAAGCGGTCTGAAACATAACGTAATTATTAGAATTTCAAAACGTAGAAGAAAAAAGGTATTTGATAAACTATAATTTGAATCATCAACTCACATGTGTGTGGTGATAATAAAAATTTGATATTCATATCTCATCATTGAGCTCGTAGAATCGTCCATTTCGATGAAAACAGATGTTTTCAACCAGTCGCATGAGAATAATTTGTATACTATCCCTTTTACATATTGTATGCAAAAGGAGTTGCATAACTTGTGTAAGAACTAGATGTTAATTTTCATTAGTATGAATGTTCAGGAGTGAAAGATCATTTAGGTAAGAGTTTCAAAATTGTCTTCGCATATTTACTTTTCAAATCTGTATAAATACACCTAACAGTAGAAGAATAAATTTATTAATATTTCACACGCAAAACTAATTTTTCTTTCATTTCGATAAGGTGTAACGCGTTTTCTTCCTTCACGTGGCTCCTGCCACACGAACACGTCACTATGGCCACCCTTGACTTTAAATCCTTCGACGGAATGCTCGGGCGCCAGATTTTTAACGTGGTTTGCTCCACGGCCCCTTGACCCTAAGCGTCAAGAGTTCCAGATAGCCTCAGATGGAGGTTACGGAAAATTCCAGGGGTCTTGTTGAATACAGATGTTTTGAATATCAGTATTTTAATTAATAGTTTACGGTTGATAACAAATGAAACAGGATTGGAATCCTCTAGTCTATTAATACTCTGTGGTCCTTTTAATGCTGTGTCTACAGGGGTAAGCAAGATGAAGGGGAAAAATATAGTAACGAACAAAACGGCCTAGGCCGGTCAGTTTATCAAATACAACTTAAATCGGCCGGGTAACCGAACAAGTTGTGGCTAAGCCTTTTGCAAGTTCGGGTAACCCTTCGGATTCAACGGAGACACGGGAATTTACTGAGACAAATAATTTGCCCACGGAATAAATGTTTAAATCTGCCGGGTAATCGAACAAGTTGTGGCTAAGCCTCTT
>CAJUYG010003631.1:0-20365 GCA_910591675.1 Galerucella calmariensis | reverse complement strand
AAAAAACCACGAACCAAGTCATTTTTTGATCATTACGGACTCTCTAAGCTCTGTTGAAAGCATTCACCAAATGTACTCCTCGAATCCCTTAGTACAAATTATCAGAAGAGAGCTGTTCAATCTACAAGAAGCTCATAAAGATATTCGTTTTTTATGGGTTCCGTCACACATAGGGATAATCGGAAACGAAAATATATATAGCAAAGCTTGTGACATGGTATCATCATTTTCCAGTATTCGCGTTATTTCGGAATCAATAGCTTCTCTGAGAGATTGTATATAAGATTCACCATTTTAGTTTCCCTCCCTGAAATATGGTTAAACAATATAATCACCAAAAATGATACACCAAACTTATTCAAAATTATTGTGGTGTTTGACTATGGATCTCCCACAATACGTGTAGGTCATTTATTGCCTAATATCTACAATTATGTCCTTCTACTCCACCATGTAATGCAAATGAATATCCAAGTAAAGCTGGATTGTCGTGCAGTCGTTCACTCCCCAATTCATAAAACTATAGACGCCGGTCGAAATCGTAGCTTTAATTTTGTAAGGACAAAATTTAAATTTAGGTAGAACTATGAAAACACTGCTGCGAGAGATACCCACCGCACTGAAAACTTGTGGTATTGACTGCTATTCTTTTAACGTAAGCTGTCATAAAACGGCAACTTCCATAGCCTCGTTGTGATTGGTGTTTTTTAATCGGCAACTGGTCCTGTTTGAAAAAATGTTCGCATTATTCCAGTTGTCTTTGGGGACACAATACACAAACTCAAAGCTTTGTGACAAAAGCACTAAGTCTACATCAATTCGTGCTTACATAATATTCAGCCTTCAATAAATCGCCCATGCCTCAGTTGACCTTCAAAACTTTAAAGGCAAAATATACCAGCTATGAGAAAAATACGAATGGGACATACCAAACATACCTGATGTAATATGCACTGGACTGGACTCTTGGTCATTGCTAATACATTTTTTTTGAGATATATCGTGTATCTTGCAAAATATTTGTGTTCATCTCAGCTACGGGCACTTTTTGATAATTGTCTACCTATATTCATCCTTATTCTTTCGAAAGCTTGCTACAATCCCCACTTGTCCGTTATTTCGATCTTTCTCATAGCAGCGAGTTCAGAGGGTGGTTTAGGGTATATTTGTGACCTATATTATGGAAACAAATCCTCAAGAGATCTCAGAGCACTCCTGTCATTGTTGATCACTTGTGTTTATAAGACTAGACTTTTGGTCATTGCTGATACATTTTTCAGCAGATATATCTTGTATATTGCAAAACTCATTTGATTATCTCGATCTTTCTTGTTTATTACAGCTACGGGCACTTTTTGATCATTTTCCACCTCTTTCTATACTTGGCCATCGCTAACTCCACTTTGTTGTAGAACTTTTCGATATTGCACCTTGCCGGAACCTTCTTACCAGTGCCAACCACTTGTTCTTTTCGGAGGATTCTTTGGTCACTGTCGATTCTTTTCACAGAATATGTTAATATAACTAGCATTTTTTCAAAACTCATCGTTCACCTCTTGACTTCTACTTCTTCTCCTTCAACTACAGCATCTTTTAATCTACCCTCTGTTTTTCTTGGGAAATGGTCTAGTCACTCCCAACACTTCTTGTCCTTTTCGCTTCACCCATTTCTTTTAAAATCTTGCTACAATCCCAGTTTCTCTTTTATTTCGATTTCTTCTGCAGCCACATAAGAGAGATGATTTCTTTGCTTATTGTATAATTGCGACCTATATTATGGAAACAACTTTTCAAAAGATCTCGCATTCGATGAATAGTAGATATTTACATTTCAACATTGTATAACACCATTCGATTAATCGTTTTGTCTCTTTTTTGTACATGTTTTAAATTAGTTTGTAATACAAATTGACGGATGTACTACCGTTTAAATGTTCCAACAGAGTTCGAAAACAATACCTACATACAATTTCGAATTTAGCATAGAAAAGTTCAAAACAAATACTACCATCATCCGTTGCTATGTATGTTTCACTTCCTCATGTAATTTACCAAGTTATATAGAACTATACACAGGCTGACATTAACACAATAGATATTATTCGTGGTCATTGAATTACGACGCATTTTAGGAAATTATTGCACGTCGTGTTCATTTGCAGTTTCATCAATTATTAAAACTAGAATGCAGAGGTGTCTTTTTTTATTTTTCACCTACTGTTGATTTTCATCAAAATGAATCTCTTTTGGGGTGGAAATTTTTAATGATGAAGGCGAAATGTAACATACAAATTGTGTGTTATCAATTTTTTTGTGAAAACCGAGTCGTTAAAGAAAAAGGAGGACATTTTTATCCACTCATAGTAATTGCTCTTGAATTTTTTAGCAAATTTCATGTGAAATTAAGTGTGTAAGAATTTTGATTGTTTTGTTCACTCTAATTTTGTACCAAAATAATTTTGGTGTGGAACCATTAAACTTTGAAATAATACACTGCTGCGTAAACTTAACAATGTGTTATATTTTGGGTACACAATATTTATAAATATTTACAAAACTATTTTCACATTACACAATAATGGTTCTAAAGCACGTTAGAGAGAGACAACGAGAGAGAGAGAAATACCGCACTTTACTGCTTTGTAAGCACGTTAGAGAGCGTATTAAAATACCGCACTTTTTACAGATATACAATATACCTACGTCTTCGTGTATGAAGATTGCTTTCTGCAACCGTAAGAGAGTGAGTTAGAGTTTTAGTTTGTTTTTGGATTGAAGAGCACAATTTTTGGTATTTGCGAGATGTTGCGTTTTTGATTTTCGTTGTTAGACTCCTTTTTTTTTGTATCGAAAAAGGCAAGTGGCTAACTTGAAATAGGCCAATCCCAGGTGGGGGAAAGTAACGTGTCGACCTAAGAACCCACATCTGGTGAAGATCGTACGTTGCAGAGTTGTCACGTTTAGAAGATTGAAATGTAAATAAATGTGTTGGATTGTTTTCCAACAAATTTATTTGCGGTTCTTGCCATTATATGTAGAATACTATACTTTTTCTTATCAAACTTAAGCACTATAGCTTAATACAAAAAACTACTAATTACTTCTTTTGTTATTGAACATATTATATTAGTATTAAAGTATATATGTTTACAGTTATTTGTGCCATTTGTAAAATTGATAACCGGAACTGTAGATGTATTTATGATGGAAATAACATTTTCATTGTGGTGTTCGATATATCACATATACCTTCATAGCCTGATGGTTTAAGTGTGGATTTATGCAGCAACATTTAACAATTATAAATTAGCATTTAACAATTAACATTTATCATTTAACAATTAGTAAAACTGCTATCGTTTATGCAGACACAATTATAAATTAGGAGAAAATAGTAAGCATGCGCACAAGCCCGAGATTCTAATTAGTTACAATAATCCTACATTTTCATGTCTATTTGTGCATTGAAACAATTTTGGAAGAAGCTGAGACTTTTTTATATTATTAATGATACTGACGGCAAGTATGTTCTTATTGAACAAAGGCAGGAAAAGGAGATATGCTGTCAAGTCTATTAATACCCGGTTTTATAAGCTCGGGTTACCCCTGCCCCGAGAGTTAACCCTGTGACAGGTGGGTGATACAGCGTTTTATAAAGCGGGGTAAGAGTTAACCCTGCCCCACCATTTGGCACGGGTTAACTCTCGAGTTAGCGGTTGTCATGCGCAAAATGCTAAAATGTGAAGAAATGGAAGGTTATGTTAAAAACAAGATATGATATATACATATAAATATAAAAATAATATCATATCCTATATAGGTATATTTTCAATGTGGACATGGATGAAGTGAGAAATTAATTTGAAATTTTTGATGACTTCCTAACATATGAGGAAGACAACATTCAAATGGTTGAGGCACCTCGAGAACCTACTGTGTTTAGAAATAGAAATGCAGTCAGTACAGAGTAAAACAACTTCTTCTTCCGAGAAGTTCACACTCCAACCGATGCTGGCGAAATCCATTTTTAAATTTAGTCATTCCAATTTTCCACTCTACCATATAACAAAAAAATGTGAGGTTATAGGTTTTGTTGTACCCGACTCATAGAAGAAAACACTGTTTTATGGCCCGACTTTTTCTTCTTTTATATATTTTTACAGTAATACACCAGTGATCTTTGTATTTTAACACGAGAGTTAACCCTCGGGGTAACTCAAGATATTTAACTCTACTTTATAAAACCGGGCATAATAGGAAAAGAAAAGGGAATGTTTGAGAACCTCTTTCAATCAATGGTTCTACAAAATCATGAGGGATTTTTCGCATACAACTTGAAAATTAAACAAACACAAACATAACCCTAAGTCAACCGCTTTTCTATGAAAAAAGTTAGGTTAACTTCAGGGTTTGCGTACTGGTTGCGCACTAGATGAAAACGGTACATTCAATTTAAGAAAGTTAAAAGTTGGCTAACTTCGTAATTGTTAAATGATAAATGATAATTGTTAATTGTCTGGATAAATGGAGTCATAATGAAATGAGTATTTTAACTTATAATTGATAAATGTTAATTGTTAAATGCTCATTGATAATTGTTAAATGTTGCTGCATCCACACTAAGTCTCTGAGTTGTTGAACTGGGGAAGTTTAGACACAGGATCGAAACTTTGTCGCGGTGAAAATTTTTATTTAATTTATTGTGTCATGGGACCTTTTATTCACTGGTGAATAATGTACGACATTATACTTGGAGCAGCACACGTGAAATGTTAAAATTATCAAATTATCGTGGACAAAATTTATAAAGTCACAATGTCTCCCTTTATATGATTTTGACGGGTTTTTTGATTTTTTATAAAAGTGACGCCTTGTGTACACTTGATATTGAAAAAAAAACCTTGCCAACAGTTATGAAAAGAGCGATTGGTGGGGATATTTATAACGAATCAACGAAAAGATGCCACTAAAATGAGTTGGGAGAGCAAAAATACAAAAAAAAACAATAAACAGAGATGGGACAAAGTGATAGGAGAAAAGCTAGATGAAAGATACAAAGCAGCGGATTTGACATAAAATAGATAAAATGGGAGAAATTCGTTTATTATTATATTATATTCGTACATAAATAGTACACCATACCCCACACCATCGATGGTATAGACACCATCGATGGTATAGAAGAGTTAATTCATTATATAAATCTGACATTTTGCATCTACAAGTCCTAAAAACGCGAGATTTTTCAGAAAAGATCTTTATAGAAAATTGGAGTCTTGGAGTTGACATTAGGACCACAATCGCCCAGAATTTTTTGTGAAATAAGATATTCAAAAAGTTAATTATCTATAGACGAAGTAATGGAACAATTCAATTCGCTCAAACCTTCATTATATTAATTAAAAATTAAATTGTTTTATTTCATCTTTTAGTATCGAGCTTCATCAAGTAAAAGCCTCATCTATTAAATTTTTGAATATCTATATTTTACTTAGCAATATTGAAAATATACTGAACTGGCAATTAAAAATAGATAGATTCATATTTATTTGGTTTCCATCCACTTTTAATTATGATTAATTTTAAATTGGAAGAATTCGGTCCTGGATGATTCCAATATTAATGACTGTTGCATTTTATGACTTCAACAGAATTAAAATTATCGAGCACAATATCGGAATTTCAGTAAAATGTCAATTATCCGAAATAGTTAATGAATATATCGAAATGTTATCAAAGTTTGTTGAAAATATTTGCATTTTGAAAGGTGCCATTGTTTAGTATGTAAAACAAAGGATTCAATAGCATACATAAACCAGTGTTACATTTTTCAATTATTCATCAACATTTTTGTTTTTCATTGATATCTACCAGAATATACAGGGTGGGGCACTATGAACGAACTATTCTCTGGCGTCTTAACGGCAAATATAATTAGAAAAAATAACACGTAGAATTAAGTAGATTACTTAGGACTATAATTTGAAAATATTTCGGAATATACAGGGTGCTCCAAAAAAGCGTGCCGTATCAAAGTTAGGTTCCTTTAAATGGAACACCCTGTATTTTATCCCATTTTTTAATTGTACCATAAAAAATAATGTAAGTTCATCGACATTTCCCTATACCTATCTAGTTCAGTTTCCAGGATAAATCGATTTTACATAATTTGTAGACCCTCCGAAAAAATACAATAACTTCAAAATAAAAACGAATAACCACATTTGCTTTACACCATCTCACTAGAAGCTTTTAACATTCCGTTTCCAATATTTACTGGTATGCTATCATATACAGGGTGTTTTTAATATGACAGAATAACACTAACCATTTAATACATAAATCTCTGGCTTAATTTAAATGGAACACCCTGTATCTGTTGGGTCTGTTAAACGTGGGAATTTATTACCTTTCAGTTGGTATTAGGGTTGCCTATATCTAACTCTGATAGTTTCGAGAAATTTTAAGTTTGTTTTTTTTTATATTCAATTATTTGCTGACATCTAGTTAGGTACCTATGACATGATTCTCCGATGGAAAGTTTTTAAAAATTTAAAATTTGTTATTTTGACAGTAAGTGCTTCGTTGTATGATTTATTATTGATAAATTAAAGGTCTCTTAAATCAGAATTTCATTAAGGGTACTCAATCATTAACTTTGCAATAAGATTAGTAAAAAAACGCTAACAGCAGTAAAAGTTTCAACAGAGATCCGGGACATTGCCGCCTGAGCAGACACCTAAAAAGGCTCAAAATAGTGGGGGAAAAAGGATGTAAATTATGTGGCGTGGAAGAAGAATCCACATACTAGCGAAATGCACATTAATTCAAGGTTTTTATCTAACTGGGGTAAAGAACAGCCATACTAAGTTTCTTTCTTCTTCTTATCAAATTCACATTTTAGACCATGGTCCAGTCGGGTTAGCATTAAAGCTAGATGTGAGAACAGTAGGCGAGATTTTTGATGGAATCTCTCGAAAATATCATGGTTAATGATGATCAATTGCCTCCACTGGTTTTTGCCTAGAATCGTTGATCAAATTTGGGATTCAATAAGTCGGGATTAAATGGTCCGAATCGAGCATTCAAAACGCCAAAAGTTATGTTTTTCCAAGTCCTTCAAGTAGTTTCAGATATCTTAATTGTTACTAAAGTAAAATTTGAACCACTTTTTTAAACTAACATCTGAGTCAGTTAAATCGAAAAAATTGTTAATTAAATTATTGCATATGATAGCTGTAACCTTCTTGTATGTGTGAAAACATTATTGTAAGTTTGAAGAGTTTTTTGTGGCATATGTCTTTATTATAATAATGTCTATTTCTTTCACCTAAAGTTTATTAACAGATTACTCAGCAACTAAATAAGATATCAGAACCGCGTTTGTTGCATTCAGTTCGTGAATAAATAACGTATTATGAGACGAATAATGATTCACATTGCTTCATAAATTGCATCAGTATTTTGCGTCTAAAGAGCAGCTGTTTTTTACATTTTGAACCACGGAATTTCATAGCAAATTTTACGCTCTATAACTTTGTTTGTATTCATATGCACGATAAATTTAATACTTTTTGAGTAAAATTCGAAAACATGTCGAAAAATAGTCCCATTTTTGGTTGTTTTGGCTATAAACTGTTATTGTGCAATTAGCATAGCAACCGGTGGAAGCAACGGATTATCATTAACCATGATATTTTTAAGGTATTCCATAAAAAATCTCGCCCACTGCTTTCACATCCATGTTTTGATAGTTTTTGGCCTAACCCAACTGGACTACAAGAAGTCATTTCGATATTTCATTTTATATTCAGCGAAAATCTCAATAACTTATATCTTATACACACACCTCCATTTGTATTGCCAAGAAAACCATTCCAGTAAATATTTTCTATGATATACAGTTCCCCTTAAAATATCAAATGTATCTCATATTTTACATGTTATGGAATACAATACAAACCATTTGCACATAGGCTTTCTCAGAATCGTATTTACCCATCTCATCGTGATTTATCCTACTTTTGGGGGTATATTCGTAGTTTTCTCATTTCTGTTCCTACTTAAAAAATGTTTTGGTGATTTATTCCAGATGGAAAATCTAGTTGACGATTTAAAATTTATTTTTATATTTTAGTCTTGGATTACTGAAACTGTTTTATAAAAACCGTAAATTAAAGTCTACAACTTTGTCAAATGTTCAATCTTCCAATAAGTTACCCATTTACCGTTGCATTGTAGCTAATTAATGGGAAACTCATGAAGACTTTACCATATCCAATGAGTTTACATAATGAGTCTAAGTGTATTTTGCAGCAAAAATAATAATCCATTAAATACACCATGTTGAGTTAACGGTCAGCGTACTGTTAATTACCCACTTTAGACTCAAGTTTGTCACGCTCTGATCGTAAAAACCTTTCAAGAATGTCCCTTTTTCGAAGAACAAACATACAATAAAATTTGAAATATGATAGATACAAGATAGGTTCGACATGTTTACATAGTTAAGTCTCGCAAACTAAACTGAGAAAACTTTCCTTTGTGAAGTTAATATAAATATAATAAATTCAAACTTGTCATCTACAACGAAATAATTTTTGTTGTTACAACCAAATGGATTTTTAAAAAAGAAAATGATAATTTAGACTCAGGTGAATAAAATTCGATCCACTTCTTCAACAAATAATGATATGTTTAGAGATTCAATTTAAAGATCTGGTATCAGTTTTAGCAAAATTAAATCCTGCTTCCAAGACAAAAGTAGGTGTAGGAGCCGGAATTGTAGAGCTATAAAACAAAGAATAGCTATTCCAATAAGCCTATCTAAGAACGTATTTAAGAACGTCATAATTTTCCAAGTGACGGTGATTCTCCATTGCGTTGAAGAAATTAAGACGCGGGAGAGGCTATTCCGTTCAGTTGCCACCGATAGCCAAGCGACTGAAGGCACTTGATTCCACGGAGATCAATTCTAAGGTTAAATGGGACTGCATAGTTGCCTTAAACTCACTTGGAGACCATTGCAAGGTCATGGGAGCATGTGTATCAAGGTACGAGGGTCATAAGGGCAACGAGTGAGCGAACGGCCCTGACAATGCCATTCATTGGACCGGAACCATTCACTTCTCATGACCCTTATTTGCCTTCCTATAGTTTGTTCTAGATAAACAATCTGGACGTGTGATGTGAGATAACCCAAGAATTTTTGTTACATAGGCAACAATACCCTCTTCTGACACTGTCACACACTAGCAGAGTTTCAGTTGGCGTTGATCAGTGTTGAACAGTAGACGTGCTCAAAATCGTTTTTGGCGTGTCATACTCCACATCACTAATTCCAGTTTTACTTTGAACCATCATTTTTGTATGAATTTTTTTAAAGAATGGGAAGCTATGAGTAGGAACATTAAAGATTGTTAGCTATGTGGGCAGATGTTCCATCAGAGAATGAAGTTGATACGGATAGCGAGAATGAGGTGGATCATGTTAGTGCTAGTAATCACAATACGGACACTGAACAATGAATTTCAGAAGATGAACAAGAACCTGGAAATAAGCAAGAAGATAATTTAGAAGCGCATGTCAATACTATAAACGAAACTCTCTAAGCTCATCCAACTTGTTAGCACTCGAATTCGTCATCCCAGTCTGTCCAGATTAATGTTCAATGGGATTGGACGTAGGCGATCTCATACGGACAATCCGGAACTATTTTAAACATTCATTGTCGGTACGCAAAAGTACTACAGCCTCGCCGGTAGCTTATCCTTTAAGCGATAATGCTCTCCACGTCCTCTCCAGATTCTTTCGCGGATATCTGGTGACTTTAAATAAAACCTAGACTTATCCAAGAATAACACGTTACTCCTCCCTCTACTGCGATGACACATGAATGGCAGTGAAGAACTGTCCACTTGTGTTCATCCACATTTCTCACTTTCCTTAGACTCATCGCTTGCAGATATTGCTGTTCTACAGCCTGATCTTCACCTAAGTTTACCGATATCATCGAACCGATTTTACTAAAGTGCTAAATAGTTTTTTGAACTGCACAAAGCACCTCAGTCGCATAATATTGGCTCCAATCATCTCTAATTGAAGAAACTGAAAGTCATATCGGAATCTGTGACAAATTTATCCATGTTTCTTGCATGGACTTGTCCTTTGCTGCTTAGAGTTCTTAAATCCGTAGTAAGTTAAACTATAAAAGCCCACGATTTTTCCATATAAATGATATTGGATTCTTTTGATACCCAATTTCCAGAAATTGGTTTCATTAGATCAGTTAATAAAGTGGTAGTGGTGTGAAATCACACCAAAATGTGAGCTAATCAGCATAAAATTCTTCAGCATTTTCCACAGTTGTCTTAAATTCAACCAAATATCCAAATCCAAGAACAAAAACAAAATATTTATCCATTCCCCTTTTTCATTTCTTAATTACTCGAAGTAGTTTCTGTTCCCTCCGGGTAAGATCAACTCGGTATGTTTACAGAGAGATGCATATTTTAAATCCTCAGGTCTCTCTATTGTTAGCTCGGGTTTTCTGAATTAATACATCAGTCGCAAACGTCAACCCTATGGAAATTCTGTATTGAAATAAAGCCGCACCTCTATACTGTTTGTACAGCGTAGAAATAGTGTTCAATTGAAACGGAAATTGATAATAAATCGTAGCTTGTTGAGATAAAGCGCAACTTGGTAGAGATCAGATTGCTGGAACTTTCGAACTTTCGTGTTTTTGCATGTTGAATACGCTCATTTATTCTGGTAAGTAACTATGTGAAACGGAGGACGTTTCTTCGTTATTCAAAGCCGCAGATTAAACTACTGGTCGAAAACATATATCAATAGTGAGAATAACATTGGATGTTGAGTACAGAAAATAATGTAAAAACTGTTGTTGAACCACATTTCAATAATTAATAGGAGAAAATTTAATGTTTACTAATTATTACCATAATTCACTTCACAGAATTTAAAAAGCTTTCCTTTTTCAAACAACATTTTTGATTTTCATCAGAAGGTAAATTTTATAAGAAAAATTGTTTTTTTATGGAATCCAGGAAATTTTAAAGAAAGTTGAAAATAAGTCATTGTTTATCTAACATTTTTCTGTTTGTACTTCGTGGAAAAGAAACTCAAAACACATTCATAAATGCCAAAAATTTTGAAACACAGCATTATAATAGTATTTTATCAACGCTCTTGTAATGATAGCCATTAAGACACGAGCATGTTGTGGGATACGAAATTCGCCTGCGGCTCGTTTCGTATATAACATGCGAGTGTATTAATGGCCATTACATAAAAGTTGCATACAATATTTTTTCTACTCCGGTTAATAAGAATTATTTAATTAATAATTATCATTTGAAAATCTAAATTATTTGACAGCTGTCAAATTAAGTGTCACTTAATAGGTATGTTCGCCTGCAATAAAAGTGTAGCACTGAGCTATATGATTTTGAAACATTCAGGTCTATCTGTGAAAAAATGCGTGTAAAATTGCTAAATTTGGGACCATCTATGTATATTGCAATTGTATACTGCAAGAAGCATTAAAACATAATTAAAATAAATAAAATCGTATAGCTCAGTGCTACACTTTTATTGCAGGGAACAGACCTAATATAATTAATTTCAGAAATGTCAACCAGATATCCATGTCTATATTAAATATTGTGCGAATGTCGCATTCCTAATATTGGCTTAAAAATCTGTATCATAATGAAAATTTGTATCATAATGAATATCATTATGATGCAGATTTTGATTTTTTAATAAGTATATTATAAAACAGGAGTAGAAAAAAGAGTTTATAATATTTTGGAACGTAATTAATTTATGTAGGTCTTCTTTTTTTCCTCCAAAAATAGGAAATTTGGAAGTGTTATGGGGTCTTTTCTTATCCGAACGGCCAAATTTTATTTTCACTGATATCTATTCGCCACTATTAACGTTTTTTAACGGTAAATTTCAGCTGTGACCACCATGCCATGAGATATAACCGCCATTTAGCGCATTTTTGTGCGGACAGAGTTGAGCTTAAGGATTAATTTTAATTTTAGAAATTTTTGTTATTGCGCTACTGTTGCTCCAAAATCAAAGCATACACCAACTTCGGAGAAAAATAAATCTGCAGGAGCCATCTTTTAAGTAAGTCGTCATATGTCATGCGACATATTATTATCAACGAATGGTGCAAAAATAGTTACTGATAAAAATACCAACATAAGTAATATCTACATTTGATTAAACACCACTTTATGCTAAAATACTTTTTCTTAGTGTAATTCGAGTAAAGCTGTGGTTCTCAGTGTGTGCCAGTCTGCCAGAGTTAGCTGCCATCTCCAAGTTTATTTATTTTGGTCCCTCCATAATTAAAGGACTTTTGCAGTGCTTCACTCCTTTTTGATGTGTATTCTCAAAAAATACCCAAAATGTACCTTAAACTTGACATCGATGTATAGGATTTTGAAAAAATTTCGCCTTGAAGAGTAATTCACAGAGAAATGCTGTTTTATTCAAAATAAGGTATTTTCGACCCAATTCCAATGAATGCTCTGTACGTAGTATATGTGAAAATCATTTCATTCCATTTTCATAATTTCGTCATTTTCAGCTCTTAAGCTGTTTTAATTTCCAATTAAAAATCAATTTGCAGGGGCGGAAGAAAATACTAAATATACCTTGTAGTGATGGGATAGTTTTTAAACAGATCCACTTCAAGCTAAAAACTGTCAGCATTACTTGGAGGTATCTTGATGTAGATAAAGTTTTGAGAATTGTCATGACAAATTTTGAACAATTAAAAGTATTTTTTAACGAATTTTCAAACATCTCATAGTTTCGTTAGAATCGGCCGATTTTGATTTTGGAGATCCACTTCTTCAACAAAATATTATTTGAATGGATGAGGCTTTTACTTGATGTAGATCCATAGTAAATTATGAAATCAAACAATTTTATTTTGTTAAATCTACATTATATTTAACCTTAAAGTTGTGACGCGTTTCGCTAACACAGTAGCTTTTTCAAACGAATGGAGGTATAATGAGAAATTTTCAATTTATACAGTGCCTCAATACTAAATTATACGGATATTTAACAATAAAATTATAATCTATTTACAAGGATATAAAATGAATTTGTCTAAATATGGGATTAACTGGATTAAACTGGTTAAATACTTTAGTTAATCCCATATTTAGACAAATTTATTTCATTTCCTTGTAAATAGATTATAATTTTATTGTTAAATATATCCGTATAATTTAGTATTAAGGCACTGTATAAATTGAAAATTTCTCATTATACCTCCATTCGTTTGAAAAAGCTACTGTGTTAGCGAAACGCGTCACAACTTTAAGGTTAAATATAATGTAGATTTAACAAAATAAAATTGTTTGATTTCATAAAATATGATTTCCACCTGCTTGCATAATGTCTCTATTTTATTCGCAATTGTTGTATTTTTTGGATGTTATACCAAATTATTTTTGTGGTGTCCATGGTTAACATCCAGATTTTGTGCAAATATGAAACTGAACAATACTCTTGTTGGTATAATTTGTCAAAAACTCCGTTCTTGTGTGAACTACGCTCTAGCTCTTTCACATAAAATGTTTTTGTTACCTTCCTTTTTAAATTCAACCCCTATATGTCTCAAAACTCTGCAAATACTAAATCCGGAAATTCCAAAAAAATTCATGCTTTCCAACTTTTTTTGTATTGAATTTAAATAGACATATTTTTCCCGCGTATTTTATATGTACCTATATCGTCTCACGAATTTCAAACATGTGAATTTCGAGAAAATCAACGAATGTTGGCGGTGTTTATATTTTCCATTTTCTGCACTTCTCGACACTGACTCCAGTGTGGTTCACCAATATACTCATTATATTTTGATATAAATACATCTTAGGCACTTCTCGTCATTGTAGCTGCTTGAACACAAACTATTCCAAATCACAATCTGTATAGTTCTTTTCACGATTTAAGAAACTGACTTGACTTGATTTAGGCTTGAGATGCAATGAAACCATGAAACTTTTCGGATTTACCGTGCAGAGCCGCACTATACCTACCCGATAAAAAAAACAAACGAGATTAATTAATTTTTATAATTTGTGAATTCATTTTCTCATACTTCTAATTGTAAAGTTGGTTTGAAAATTGAATAAACAAACAAAAATTTGCAGTAATACCACAGATTATAAAGAGAACAGATACGAATCCCGGTGAAACATCAAAACGATTTTCAGCTCCGTCGTCAATGACCTTGGACCTTCAACTCGGTATGGCCGCGATGTTGCCAGTTTAAAATATTTTCTGAATTTCTTACCAAATTGCAGTGTTGACTCGGGGACAATAACAATTTCTAGTGCCGGATCTAGTTTTTTTGGAAGTTTCCACTGAATCTTTAAAACTGCGCCATGAATTGGAACAATAATCATAATCGAATATATATTTATGTATTTATTTAATACCTATATGTACATTCTTATGATTTGTTATAAATAGTCATTACTCTTGGGAGATTAACTAATAAATACATTTTTAGATAACACAAATAATTACAAGAATCAACCAAATTTCAAAGTACAAATAATTCTTAATTTATTTATTATCAAAGGGAATACAAAATACAATTATGCAAGGGAGAATTTTGATAATAATTTGTAGCACCAAAGTTAATATCAAAAACTTTAAAATTTCCTTTATCATAGGCCGGGATATTAAATTAAATACTCTCATCCCTTGGAAATCGAAAGAACTTTATTTTTCCTTTCGAATAAAATTTATTTGGACAGTCTCTGTATGAACAATACACTCCGCCGTGATGTTTATCCATTTTATAAGAATAATAATCTATACCTCTATATTTTTATAGTTAATATTACTACAACGCACAATCGATTAGTCAAATAACACAATTAATATCGCCGATTGAACACCTTCAAACAATGAAGCAAACAAAAATGGCGTTATGAATTTTGAGAACAGATTACAAGTGATTTTGAGCATGTTTTAGCGTTTTGATTATGTTAGGTTAGGTTAGCCGTCACCGTTATTATGCATGGTTGCCAAGGATGTGGTTTGTGGAAAAAGTATATATTTATGGTATGATTTTTATACATTATAATCTTTTTAATTGTATAATTCTTTTAATGTTAATACAATTGATTTAAAACAAGTAATTATCGAATATTTGTATCTGTATAACTATCACACTTGAAAAAATGCTTATAAAATATTTACCTATGATCGTGAATTGAAGGAAATATCATGCAAATTGACAACCCTGACAAATTTCGCGAAGCAGCCCGAACGGAGTCGACATAAGACGATGGGCATTTAAATGGGTATGTCCACCAATCTCTCTCTCTTTTTACTGTTCTCTGTCAAGCTTTCGTATCTGTTCTCTTTATAATCTGTGGTAATACTATATTTCGACAGTGTATAATGCTTACATTTAACAAAATAAAACACACCATTTACTGCAAATCTAACTAAATACGACCCTGTCACTGCTCATACTTTTATGGCTTTATTGCATGTCATTTTCGCATCTCAGGGCAGGTCAGTTTCTTATATCGTGAAAAGAACTATACTGAACGATATTAATATACTCACCTCCAAGTTCGTTGTTCTATGAATCAATTGGTATTTTTTTTTCTTGGCCAAGTGCTAAATGATCATTTACAATAAACTAAATTATCAAGAACGGGTTTGGAATTTCTGTGTAATAAAATTTTGAAGGAATTTTCTTTCCTCCTCTTATTATGTGGTTGTAACTATGCCCAGTTGAAAATTATTAATCATCTTTAAACCGAAACAGGCGTATATTTATTAAATAGCGTATGGTTTTTGAATTTGTTTGTTCTATTTAAAATCTTCCTGTTTGCTGAAAGTTATAACCAATTCCAAAACTTCACGTTTTCTATAAGTGTGACTTTAAAAATTGTTAAAAAGTTTTACAGCATAAAGTATCGCAGCATTCGAAAAGTATTCTAAAATTGTATATTATCCAATCGGAATTCGCTAAATAAAATTCAAATTTTTCATATTTTCAGACCGGATATACATAATGTGATAGCCCTAAGATCTCGGAAGCAGGGAAATATTGATAACTTATGAAGTTTATGGAGAGGAAAAGTTATATTTTTGGATAGACGTTCTGTTGAGAGCCAATTTATTCGACAGGGGTTGTATTTATTCAAATACGTCAATAATATTTCAGGAATAGTATAAATAAGGGCGTCGTTTCTGTTGGGAAGTCTAAAAATATAGAAATATCGTTTCCGACTCGGGTTTTTTTATTGCTTTCAGTATTCAGAAACTGCGTTATATTTTATAACGAAAACGAGTTGAATTTATTTTAGTATCAAATAGATTTCCCGCTAAAATTGTAGTTTCTATAACAATTTTAGGGCAAAAAAAAACAACTGGTTTGATAAAATTGATTTGATGCTGGTGAACAGTTTTCTGATTATATACCAGGCCTAAGAAATGAACAAGGAAGATCATGAAAACAACAAAATACTCAAAAAAATGAGCTTTAAACTTTCTACATAATAAAAATTAGACCACACAGGTTAAATGAGCAATGAACATGTTGATTAACCAGTCCATGAAGGGACAAGATGAGCTTCAATTGGTTTAAAACCTTTTTGTGGTAAGCCTAAAAGGTATCGGGACTGAGAAGGACCAAAGAGACCAAATATGTATGTGTATTGGGGTGACCTGGAAGATCTATTGTTCCTGCTTTCTTCTACGCAATGCCTGAGGAATGTACACTAGTAGTTTATTTAGTCCTATTTCATGAAGGAATTTCAGTATAATATATACGCAAGCTTCCGTTTGGATAAATGTCCCTGTTCTAACCGGTAGGTACCTAGATGTGGTACCCTGGGATTCGGCACCGCGATTCTATTTCACGATACAATCATAACGGGCGACCAAAATTGACAATCATCTATTCTATTTTTCGATTATTCTTAGACATACAAGTCGATGCAATCGATAGGTATCAACCAGTCGTATTCGTTAACTTATTTGGAAACTTGTGAATGTATCTGATGCGATAATTATAGTGAAGCAGTGTCGAGCGCGGTTGGTACTTCGATGGGTGACCAGGTAAACACCGTTTTAGAGTCCGGACAGCCTGCAGCGGAGGCATTATACCAATGAGCACGAGGTATAATGTAGATATGCCGTCTTTGGGAGGAGAAGTAAAACCGAGGTTCGAGTCCATGGATGTTGGGGTCGATAAAAAACCCTACCAATGGTTGGAACGCTAGCCAATGAATTTGGTGTGAATAACTTTTTCTCTTTATCAATTCCCGAGACACCAATGAACCTGCCATTTGCAAAATCTTAATTTTCCTTCATGGACTGGAGAAGAATGTCCCAGTGACAATCTCGTATCTTGGATGACACTATAGTATTTTAGCAAATATATAAATCAAAAGTTTACGAATGTAAAAAGAGTTTTTTCAATCTGCCAAATATCAATTCCATCGAAAATGTCAAGAACCTTTTTCGACTAACTTCACTTTGAAAGATTCGTATAAAAATTACTGTCCAAATCAGAGAATAGCCGATTGCATTCGATCGGATTCGACATCGAACGACTCGATTGAATCTTGTCGTGCAATATACTATGCATTCCGCAAGTATATGAATGGAGGTTTCTCTTTTTATTCCAAATAATCTACATTGCTGCTTCAGTAGCTTAAGCTTTCCAAAATGCTCATTCAGGCTGCAGTTATTAGAACCACTGTGCAATGCTGCTTTGTCTCGGGCACTGATTTCTATTTCTAATTATTCTTATTTTAATTATATAAGAACTCATTGCTTCAATGGCTGCTTGACTATTAAACGTTAGAATAATCCTTAACCTTCCATTTTCTTTATCAATAATAAACTAGGTACATTTTCCTATGGCGTAAATTTCCGCTTGGAATATACTTGAGGTTTTTTCAAAGCTTCCAGAGGGTTTGGTTCCTGATACATTTCGATCCCAATCCGCTTTATTGCTTAGAGCTATCTGTAGACCATTGAATTGCATTCATTCCAATCATGGTTATGGTGTTGGGATCGGGATCCCATTCCTTTTTGTTACTGTATTATGTGTTCAATTTTTCCAAAAAGATATAGTTCACCATCATACCATCCTGCTACATTTTTCCAATGATTTTTCCTGTACTCAGACTCTTTCTTGTTATTTTTGAAATACTTTCCACCACTATATGTAACGCACAAACAGGCTAATCTTTGAATTTTTAAATTATTTTCTCTAGTCCCTCTACTTCACGTAATGATTGAATCCATTATGGCTACACCATACATGTAGGTATCTCAAAATCCTTGAGCTACAACCCCAGTTTTTCTGCTGCTAGTATCCTGCACACTATTATATTATATTTTTTTCGAGTTAGTTCCATAGGTTTTTACTATCTAAGGTCATACCCAGATTCTTGACTACTTTCTCCATAATTCCATTAACTTAACCCAGTAAGACAAAATAGATATTGAACCAGGTTCATGGTTATTATCTGAGAAAACTTTGTAGGCTCAATGAATATCTGAGCACAGTAAATGTGCAAACTATTGTGTAGGTTCTATGTCAAGAATGAGAATCTAATCAAGGAGCCAAGATTGCGTAAATTATAAGATTGGTCATACTAATGATTCGTATTCAAATACTTACTTTTTTCCATATCTCACCAAACACCTACCTACCTGCTTGGTTTAAGACTTTCATATCCATAAAATAAAATAAACAAAACGCAAAATTACCTTCATTAACATTTTTAATGTGACTGTTCCATGGCGGTGTCTTTGTATTCTCTTAATAATAAAAGAAACTATTACAAACGGCACTTTTAAGAGCTGCACAACCGAATTGACTATTATTTTATTATCTTTACTTACATGAGCTGTCAATCGTTACGCCTCGCTGCACACTTAAAATATTTCCAACTTTCGATCCAATCATTCCACTAAAAGTCACTATTTAAGATATTATTGTTAACCTTAAATCTGGTAGGGATGTTCATGCATGGAAAAACCTTCAAAAGATAAAGTCACTTGCTTCGAAAAAGCATATTTGAAAAATTGAATACTTCAGCCTCTTTTTTTGAGATGAGATTTTTCAAGGACCATTCAAGAAACTTGAACTGTGATGTACGGTTCAACATCGCAACTTGACGTCCGATAAACATTTTTTGGGTAGAAACTTTCTCTTAGACTCCGGGTACTTGTACTACCTTTCCCCAGGAGAGTGGACAGTAGCGAAGCAGCATTGGGTGTATTTCAGTCTGAGGAGCTGACCTCACAAAAACCTCCTCAGTAACGCTTTCCCATTACTTCAGTGGAGAAGGCTGTTCATTCTTAGACATCACTATCCTATCCTATCCTATTTGACGTTTGTCCGGTTTGACGTTTATTTAAAGGTTAAGATTGTGCTGATTACGATTTAATACGATTTAATCCTTACCAAATATATCTAAATATGCAAAATTTTATCATCAAAAACATTATAATTGAAAACTGTTCTCCTAACAACACAGGAAATTCATTGGCATTGGCACATGTCAGATGGTTTTGAGGATCCTAAAAAATCGTGTTCGATTTGCTCAAAAGTCGTGACGACTGAGGCGTCACGCACAAGTGCTTGAAGCCCAAATAAACGAAAGCAACAAATATGCATGCGAACCACCCATTTACTAACAAAAGTAACCAAAGATATATACGGACCATACTCAGAGATTTAGTTGTGTGGTATTTTTTGGATTGAAAATGTGACGTTCCATATTTTTGGTGGAATAATATACGAATACAAGACGTAACATATGCAAACTAGCAAAATACAATACAAATAAATTGTGATGCAAACAAACTATTTGCTTATTTATTTGTCTATTTTCCTTCAAACCGAAAGAACAAAAATAACAAGACAAGCAGTTGCGATTGAAATATGTGTCTTGTCAAGATGACACGATGTTTGATTTGTCGATAAAATTGAATGTATACATGAATGTTTACCTAAGAAGAACCAACTTATACAATAGTATAGGAACAATATTTTGTTGAATTGAACGTACGCTATATACTCGTAATAATCGATTCACACTGTATGTAGCTTCTTTATTTATAAATAACAATGAGAAACTTCACTCGTTACTCCCACAGAAGCCATTAATTGCCGACATATCAATATGTCATCTTGGAACGTACTAATTTCCATGAAAATAGTTAACTAATTCGAGATTGTTTGACCAGCTGAGCACACTTCTTAGCGTAAATACCAACCAGCACGTCTCTCTACTGTTCTATGTCAACAACGTCT